>CAIGRQ010102292.1:0-14171 GCA_903798375.1 Fraxinus sp. D2006-0159 | reverse complement strand
GGAGATCCTACTAATGAAAAGGCTTTCAGTAAGGTAGTGAAGCCATAATCAAACATTACTGACTTTGGAATATCCTTAGCCCTTGTTTGGTTTCCATTATTTTTAATATATATTTCTTTTATTTTCAATCATACATTCTTCAATAAATAATATTATACGTAAATTCAAAAATTTCCCTTATTTTTGAACTACACATTCTCCATCAAATCATGGGTCTCAGATGCTATTTCTCGTAGGTTCTAATAGTTCCTAAAAAATTTTCTATAGGAATTCTCTAATTTGCTTTAAAAGAAAGTAAGATTGTTACAATAGTTGAGATCAACTGTATTATTAGTTTCAGAGTTTCATACAAAAATCATATAGGAAATTTAAACTAGAGCATTAGAAAATGTAAGTTTCTGTTTATGGCCATGGCCATGGGAGAAGAAATAGAAGATAATGATGGATGAGATGGAGGCCATTGGCACAGGCTTCTGAAATTAGAGATCCATACAGGGCTACTACGGTTTAGCTCAGTACTGCTGCCCGAGCATTTGATGAAGCTGCCATCAACGAAGCCAAACTCAATTCTCCAAAAACCCTGCATCGTCCCATTTTCAGATTCTCAATTGATGATTTCTCATCATTCGGTTTCGACTTCAGCTGAACCTATTGTTCATACTAATCAACTGATGCTTTAGTTTGACTAAGGGAGAGCATTAGCATTTTGCACTTGGCTTAACCGATCAACAAATTAGATGTATCTTTGCAAGTTCCCAATATTCATTGTAATATTATCAGATCAAATGAACAGTGTACAAGAAATATGAAGTCCCTGCTTTACCCTTTATTTCTAAAACTTATTTTTTTCTCAACATCTTCCTCAACTAGACATTTCATGGAATCTACTACTTTTATCAACTTCTACCAAAATCTAATTTTTAGCTAAACCATACATGGACAAAATCACTCATATTCTTGCAAAAGCTAAACTTGTTTGATAAGTCAATAGTCCAACTTCATAAGATACTATCACTGTCAACATTATATTGTTACAAGTTTCCACAATTAAAATAGAAAAAAATTATCCACCAGATTCATGGTACATAGATAACAGGTACTAGCGTCGTTAACCTGCTAAATTCTCAGCAGCAAGCATGGATATTGATTGTTCAAATTAATGAATCATTAAATGGTAATAACATCACAACAGACTCGAGGAGAAAGTGAGGTCTCGAAGGAGAAACAAGGGTCCAATTCACTTCCCGGTACGAATTGCAACCTGCAAGAGAATCACTCTCAACAAAAGATCATATCACTCACTAACATTCCAACTCAGGAATGTGTTCTCGATGAACAGAGCGAGACCTCCTACATAATTTTTCAAACTTGAAGTGCAGTTTTGTGGACCATTGTCTCCTTGTGGATTTGATGGCAACTCTTTTCAACAAGGTCAAGCAGCTTCTCCAAGTTCATAGCCCATGAATTTAGAGTGTCATTGCTGTCCTTCGCAGTCTGGAAAGACACTATACCAACAGGTCTATCGATCTTCGCGACCAATGCCTTGGAAACAACCATTTCAGAAAGATGCTTCTCAGCTTCCTGCAGGAAGACATATTATGATAATATAGATAAAATAATACGGACAATTTCCATCTTCAAGCATAGAAATAAACAAATAAAGAGCAGATGATCCGAGACAGATTGAGATAAAAGGGTATTGAAACTATTTCAGGAGAAGTAAAGAAATTATCACATTTAAGTGTGGATTACCAATGTGGCTAAAATGATATTTTCTCATATACGCAATGCTGGGCATGCTTCTGAAAAATGACTCAATCATAACAGATACATCAATATGCAAATTATACTAGTTCATAACCTCATGTCCCGAGTCTAATTCCAGAAATTTCTAAATGTTTATTCCATTTAATTATAGGGCAAGAAGGTCGAGTCTTAAAAAGAGATGCAAGATAACAATTGATAAATGAAAATAATTCTGATAACCTCAAACTTAATCCGAGAAACGTTCAGGAAGAAAATTCACTAACAGATCGCATACAACTTAAAAGCATATTCTCAATCAATGGCTCTATTAGGAAATTGCAACAAATCATATTCGTTAAACAAGCAGCCAGACCTGGATACCAAGACATAGTAGATCTGCAAGCCTCTTCAAGGATATACGTGAGTAGTATTTTGAGACAACAAGGATGTTCTGCAAGGAAATACACTTCTTATAGATAGATGTTACACATCCAAAAAAAAGTAGATACACTCAAACTGCTACATGAAACACGGCAACAGTATTATTAAAGCAAAAGATATGCGGCTTATTACATGTTCTATTACTCTTAGTCTGAGGTCTTCAGCTGCTTTTTCACCCAAAGAACCACCCAGCATGTTGTTCTCGTTCTCAAACTCAACTTTGAAAGTGTTCCATAGAGATGTCCACTGTATGACCTCCATGGTAACTAATTGCTTGAGCAGTAATCTAATGACAGAGTAAAATAACATGTCAATTAACACTGGATAACGTATGATGGAAAAAGAAAAAAAAATCAAAAGGAGAAAGTTCAAAAAACTTCAAAGTGCTTGCCTAAACTGAGGAATTTCTGAAAGATTCTTGTCCTCGAGGGTTGAGTTAATAAGACTAGACTGCATAGGATCATGTGGTGATAAGACCAAATACCAGCATATTTTCCTCAACACCTGCAACATATATAATTAATGCAAAAGTTCATAGGAATGAAGAAGGCATACAGATTAAGTGAGGTGAATATGCATGCAATGTATTTCATGTACTACTGGTGAATGATTAGAACAAAATAACTACAAAGAAGAGATATGTCACCGGTATCCATTGCGATGGGTCTTCTTTCACTGAGGGAATCTCATATATTGCCTTGTAACATCGGCATATTTCAAGGTAATCATTACTATGTGAGTGGTACCTATACCAAATGGTGATCAATCAAATAAGTATTCTAGGTATGTGTCAGACATTACTGAATAACATCAAAATATTGATCAGCACAAGCAAAGACATAATTACATTAACAAATAAATGAGGGATTCTATATTCTAGTTTTTCCAACCAGGATCACAACTTAGAGAGGCGATAACCAATTCATGTCATCAAGCAGGACGCATAGGCCATGTAACGGTGACTTATATAGCTTCACACACACACGTAAATTTCTCTTTGGGAATTTTCTAAACGCCAAGTTTGCACCAAAATAAGGAAACTAAATTCTATAAATTCTAAAAGGAAATAAACTAATTTTAATCTAAACAAAACTTAAGTAAAAGATAAAATCTATTACAACTAGAAAAGGAAAATAGAAAAGATAAATCACAATTGTAGTAGGAAATTACCAATCATGATTATGTACTATATCAAATATAACTAACTTTGCATCAAATGTTATTTAGCAAGGAAATAACCTAGTTGTTCGATATCATTAACAACCACAGTTGCCAAAATTAACAACACTCGTTAAACTTATAATTTTAAATTCCATAGCTCTAGGGCAAACATGATTCAATTGTTTGTCATTCGATATCATTATTGATTGCAATGGCACAAAATATAAATGATTGTTAAACATATTGAAAATGAACTGAACAGGATAACGTGACACACCACTACATAGTTCAAAATTTAACAGATCAAAATCTGGAGCTGGACAGAATAAATTTGAAAGGTAGAAATATTATAAATTTTCTACAGATAAGCTGGTCAGTGATTTGATAAGGCTCCGGACAAAAAAGAAGCATCATTGCATTTGGTCGTATGAACAGAAGTTGAATGCTAGAGAATGATTTATGAAGTACAGTCATTAGCAACACATGGGAAGTTTCATGCTATTAACAAGATCCAACTTTAACGCCAAAAATCCCGCTCAAATTCAAGCAATGATGATATGGTAATTCATATGATATTGAAGATTTTAGGAAAACAACAAATCTAATATCACAAGAAGATTAATAAGACTTTATTGCCATTGAACTGTCCTCTCTATTTGACTGTGTCTGCACACTGTTATTTGCTAAGATTTCTGCATGCATGACGTGTACATGTGGGCGAGTGCTTGTATTCCAATTAAGAGAGACCTTCACTAATGATTCGCGAGTATTAAAGATTATTTGGAGGAAGTATAAACTAACATCACGCATACCGAATCATTAATTGGTAGTAAATCTTCTTCAACTCCAACAGAGATGGAATATCGGCAGGAGGCTCTTCAACTACACTTTCATTTTCTTTAGGTTTTTTCTTCTCTTTTGAAGTCTCAGCTTCAAAAACTCTGGGACTGATCTTTCTTGAGAGTATTTGTGCACGTACATAATCCTGGCGATCTAAACACAGACGAACCTACAAGATTTGAAGATCAAGGTATCACATCATGTGTAACAAAATCATTTATTCCAACCACAGTTTCTATAACAGACGAAGGTAAATAGAGAAGGCTACACACTTGTTCAAGAATGAATGCTGTTTTTTCAGTTTTTGCCATTGCACCGAATGTCTCCACCTGTAGTCCACATTGTTAGGAAGCGACTGGGAAGGTAGAATAAACTTGACATGCAACTTATAGCTTGTTTGGCAAGCGTTTATAAATAATTTAAATTATAAATAAATAGAAATCATTGGTGAATAAGTAGATAGTACTTGTAGGTCTCACGAAATATATGGATAAAAAATGGTTTGACTGTTAATAAACAGTTCATAACACTAGCCAAACATATGCTAAAATGTGCTTAAAGGAAAGGAAAAGACAATAAACAAGATTATCATCCACCGACCGCAATTTCTTGCATCAAATCAGCAGCCTCAGCTATTAGTCCCTGATCTTCTTTAATCTTCGCAAGTTTCTTAATCAGGCGAGCTCTCTCTATCTCAACATATATCTGCCACAAGGTGCGCCCATTCGAGAAATTAGTAGAGAATAAATCTTCATGGTAAGAAAAATCCAAAACATATTGTGCAGGAAATCATGCATGAATAATCACCTTTCCTGCAGATACGCTATTAAGTGTCTTAATGAGCTCTGTTTTAGTATCAAGATCTGGTGTCTGGTCGATATACTGCATTGCTTGTTGAACCATGGCTTGTACAGCCTGTATTACAACATGAGAAAACCAAATGGGACACGGCCTCAAACAATGGAAGGGGCTCAAAAATGTCATTTATCAATATTCTATAAAAAGGAAAAATATCTTCGTTTTGATGTAGGAAATACAAATCTTACCACTGAATAACTACAATTTACTTGTTAGTGGATAAAATAAGGTTACATAAAACCATACCTAAAACAAATAAATCAACAGTACAAACTGCAGAGCAGAAAACATTAACTCGATGCATATGTTTTATAATAAATCAGGCATACCAGTACACATGCCATGAATAATTGTCCACCTGTTCACACGTCTGTCTACACATATTAAGCATACAATATTGAAACATAATTTGTGCTCCCTACCCATACAGAAATGCACATTATTGGTGGATATTCATCAGTATGTGATGTCTACATAGAGATCAAACCTTCCAATGGAAAATCCAATCAATATGGGAGCTATGAAAATAATTCGAGGGATTATTCTGTAGACTTCAGACAGCAAGGTTAAATGAAAACTGGAAATATCCTGACATTGAGTACTTCAATGTGCTTTGAGCTTTTGCCAACGTTGGCCATTAGGTGCAGGATAGATTGCTAAAGGTGGAGGAGAATTGGAGAGTGATGTTGCAAGGAGGTTCCATTGAACTCTCAAATGAAATTACTGACATGATGGACAATAGTGAATGGTGAATGTTCTTCATATGTTAGTTCTGTTCACACCATTGTCTTCGAGAAAAAAAAATTGAATGGCATCATACTAACATAAACAGTACAACCAGAAAGGTCAATCTGGTTGGACTTGGACTTCCAGCCAAGTTGGTTCAATTACTTTTTCAACCTTAAAAAGCTAGCCATCTTTCTCCAAACGTGCATGAGCACTCTTACTTACACCCCTGAATTGAAACCATTAATTAGCTGCGTGCTTTTGGAAGTCCAAAGCCAGTAATTTGAGAGTGAGTTGGAAGAGGATAGTCATATTCTGAACTCATTAATTAAGAGGGCATAATGGCTTAATATTATAAAAGTCAGAAAACGAGTTATAATAATCATCTATTCAAGTAGGAGGCAATCACAATGTCTATATGAGAATTGACAGTTAGTCTATGAACTGTTTATGAGGCACAGGTCAACCAATGCTCGAATTTGCTATCTAGCAAGTAAACATTTCATAAATAACATTGACCCATAATAACTATTTTAAAAATACTATAAAATAAACCACTTTCTTGTAGTCTTCACATTTCTCTTCCATATGAAACCACCACTTCTTCTACAACTCAAATTACCCCCAAATCTTACGAAAGAACAGCAAAAAGCATATATTTTCAACAATAAAAATCATAATTCAACAAACTACGACAGCAGTGATGTGTACGAAAATAAAACGATGCAAGTATATTAAGGAAATTGTTTAGACCTGTTTCAATTGGCCACGGCGCTTAGACAAAAGAACAATCTGATCATTGAGAGTTTTCCAAGCCCGGCCATCGAAGCAGAGCTGCAGAATATCACTAACTGCCTTTCTGGTGCCGACCACGTCACCAGCTTGCCTCATCTGCTTCTCCACATTCAGCAACGCCTCTATTTTCGCGTCCAAATTCTCCCCTCCATTTTCCTGCAACACAATCAAAGGTAGAAAATTAACATTTGAGATCTAATTGGGGAAATAATTAAGAGATTGTATTGTAGCTGAAAATAGTAAGAGCAACAATTGCAAACCATTTTGATGAGATTGGTTCGATTAATGAGGAATTTGATGAGATGAAAGGAAAATTAAAACCCTAGAGAGAGAGAGAGAGTGCGAGCTCTGTTCTAATTTCTCCGTTTTATTTTTTACAATTTCTTTTCTTGGAAGAAGGGATACGTAAAGCACATGAAAAACGGGGTAACGGTGTGTTTGAGCTACGTTGTTTTAACAGAGAATGTGTGATTAAAAAAAAAGTTATTGATGTGATGAAAAATATTATTTAATTGAATAATGTGTAGATAAAAATGAGTAGAAGAATAAAAAAAATAAGGAAAAATTATTGATGTGATGAAAAATATTATTTAATTGAATAATGTATAGATAAAAATGAATAGAAGAATAAAAATGAAAATTTTAATATATACCAAACATAGGCTAAATAACAAATCTACCCAAATGGTTGATTAATTTACAAAATTTCCTCATAAGTTTCATGAACCCTACATTCCCTTCTGTCAGCCCCTTAAAGGTTGACATGCGTAATGACATGAGCACACCTTGCACTCATGTTGGGATTTTGCCGAGAAGTGTGTTGATGGTGTACACTTCAGATTTGGAGCAAGGAAAATGTGGGAATGATGCTTCAGTTTGACGGGTGTCAAAGTGTTGTAGATTGGCAAGGCATGGATGATTCGGCTTGTTGTTCATGGGCAAAGTGTTGCAGATTGCCAAGACATCCGGCTTGCTGTCATTGGGTTGAAGTCCACAAATTCGGGTGTCCAAATTTGGCACATATTTGACACGTGTTGAACAGTTTTCAGGTCCATACAAGTGGGAAGTATGTACAGCTATGAATGTTTGTGGGAAGCGATTTTTGGCAGTTCTAAGCCAACTAGGTTGGTTTATCCCTTTTGCAATTAATGGTGTTAACAACATACGAATTTTGGTCTATAAATTGAGAATGCTAGACCGATGAGACACAGTGTGTGTTGTGATCTTTCAGTATTCCTTCATTTTCTTGTATTATTGTGGAGTAATAAACGAGTTGGGTTTTACCCGTAAATCTATGTTCCTTTACTTTGCTGTCTTTAATTCTCATGTGTTCTTTATGCAAATTCACGGGCTGACTGAGTGGAGCCTCAGTACCATCGTAGGCGAAAATTTGGCTAAGTATTTTACCAAGAATTCGTCCATGTGATAATTGGTATCAGAGCATCTTTGCAGTTGTTGGGTTTCGCTTACAGAAATGGCTACAAATCAGAATCTTAAGGATCGAGTTTCTGCGTTAGAGGATTTTGTGGTGTCCCTATGACCAACAGTACAGTCAGTTTGGATGTACAAGTCCATGCACATAATGATGTGCACACATAATTGAGGGCTCAATTTGAAGAATTTGCTAGCGAAGTAGATGAAAGGCAATCTTTGTTCATGAAATATTTGTTGGATCATGCTGATAATTCAAAGGCTTAGTTTGATGCCTTTGAGAGTGAAATTTTCTTGCTGAAATTGGCTTTAAACAGTACTACTGTACGGGATGCGGTGGGTGCTTCAAAAATTCATGTTCCTGAACCAAAGCAGTTCAATGGTGCTCGTAATGCCAAAGAGTCAAAGAATCTCCTATGGGATATGGAGCAACACTTCAAGGTTGCTTGTATTCCAGAGAAGGAGAGGATAAATATCACTTCAATGTATTTCTTGGGGGATGCAAAGTTGTGGTGGCGAACTCGGGTGAAGGATGACTAAGCTACAAGGCGGTCACCTATTGTTACGTGGAAAACGTTGTAGGAGGAATTCAATGACCAATTCCTGCCTTGCAATATAGTTTGGGTTGCAAGGGAATCTCTTAAAAAGTTAAGACAGTCGGGTAGTGTTCAGGAATTCAGTAGTCTCATGCTGGATATCCAGAATATGTNGGAAAACGTTGTAGGAGGAATTCAATGACCAATTCCTGCCTTGCAATATAGTTTGGGTTGCAAGGGAATCTCTTAAAAAGTTAAGACAGTCGGGTAGTGTTCAGGAATTCAGTAGTCTCATGCTGGATATCCAGAATATGTCCGAGGATGATAAACTTATCAACTTTATGTTGGGATTACAAAGTTGGGCACAAGCAGAATTGCGGAGGCAAGGAGTGAAGGACCTTCCTTTGGCAATGGCTGCAGCGGATTGTCTTGTTGACTACAAGATGGGTGTTAACTCCTTTGTTCAGAGGAAAAACAACGAGAAGAAGGCTGGCACATCGAAAGATTGGAAGAAGGGGGATAAGAAGAAGAAATTCAAGGGCCTCAAATCGAAAGATGGTGATCAGTCTTAACTCAAGTCAAAGAGTTCTAGTGAATGCTTCATATGCAACGGTCCCCATCGTGCAAAGGATTGTCCAAAGAGGGGAAAACTAAGTCCCTTAATGTTGGAATACAGAAATGACAGCTCGGATGATGTCCCTATACGAGTTAATCCATTACAGTTCGTGAATGCCATCACTACACTACAGCGTGGCTTGATGTACGATCAAATTACTTTTGATGGGAAGGAAGTGTTGGCAATGATGGACATAAGTGCTACTAACAACTTTGTAAGTTCAAAGATAGTGGAAAAGATATGTTTAAGCATGACTCAGGTGACTACGAAAATTAAGATTGTGAATTCTGCAGCACAACCTGTGAAGGGATCTACCAAATTCACCCTTCGCGTGGGTGAATGGGAGGAAAAATGAAATTTGATGATTGTTCCCTTGGATGATTTTGATTTGATCCTCGGTATTGAATTCTTCGTCAAGGCGAAGGAGTCCGTGGTACCACATTTGAATGTATTATACATTGTAGATTAAATAAGTCCTTGTTTTGTACTAGTGAGATATCTTGACAAGAACAAAGGAAAGCAAATTCAGGATGAAATGCAATCTGCAAAACTGCTTAAGGCGGGCCTAAAGAAAAGAGATGATTTTTGTTGCAGTGTTGGTAAAAATCAAAGAGGATCGGGTCGTGGAAGTGCTTGATTAGGTTGCAAGTTTCTTGGATGAGTTTGTTGATATGATGTCCCCAGAACTTCCAAGAACTCTCCCACCCCGTCGTGCTATTGATTACAAAATTGAACTCAAACCAGGTGCAAAGGCTTCTGCACAGGTCCCATATCGAATGGCTCCGTCGGAGTTGGCAGAGCTGAGGAGGCAACTTGATGATTTACTTGATGCGGGTTTCATTCAGCCTTTGAAAGCTCCCTACGGTGCCCGAGTTTTGTTTCAGAAAAAGCATGATGCTGAACAAGATGACGGTGAAGAACAAATATTCGGTGCCTAATGTTGCTGATTTGTTTGATCGATTGACGAAGGCTTCATTCTTCACCAAGTTGGACTTGCAATCGGGTTACTGTCAAGTAAGAATAGCTGAAGGGGATGAATCAAAGACTATCGCATGACAAGGTATGGTTTTTTAAAATTTCTGGTTATGCCCTTCAGTCTTACGAACTCACCTGCTACTTTTTGCAACTTGATGAACTATGTGTTGTACGAGTTTTTAGATGATTTTGTAGTATATTTGGATGATATTGTAATATACAGTAGATCACTGGGTGATCATATTCTCCACTTAAGGAAGGTGTTCTCACGGCTTAGAGAACACCAATTATATGTCGAGAAGGAAAAATGTGAATTTTGTCTTTCGGAAGTAAAGTTTTTGGGACATTGGGTTGGTCAAGGAAAAATCGAAATGGATGGACAGAAGGTGAAGGCTATCATGGAGTGGCCAAGTCCATCCAATGTTGCTGAATTACGTTCTTTTCTTGGGTTAGCAAACTACTATCGACGTTTCACTCAAAGCTACTCCAAGAAGGTGAACGCCTTGACGGATTTATTGAAAAAGGATCGGAAGTGGTAATGGATCGAGGAGTGCCAACGAGCTTTTGAGAAGTTAAAACAGGCTGTTACAATCGAACCAGTATTTCAGTTGCCTAACTTTGAGAAGCCGTTTGAAGTACACACTGATGCATCTGACCGTGCTATTGGGGGTGTATTGGTACAAGAAGGTCATCTGATTGCTTATGAAAGTCGAAAATTGAAATAGTTAGAACAACGATATTCTATTCATGAGAAAGAGATGACGACGATTGTTCATTGTCTGGAGACTTGACGACATTATTTGTTAGGAACAAAGTTCATTGTTCTAACGGATAATTTGGCCAACACATATTTTTGGTCCCAAAAAAAGTGTTGGCAAAACAAGGGAGATGGCATGAATTTTTGGCTGAGTTTGATTTTGTATGGATTCACAAGCCTGGCAAGCAGAATCAAGTTGTTAATGCACTCAGTCGGAAAATCTATTGAAGCTTATGTATCGATGTTGATGACGGTCAAATCTGATTTTCTTGACAAAATCAAACAATGGGTTAAGAAGGATGTTGCCGATACCAAGTTATTGCAAGAAATTAAGGATGGCTTAGTGAGACGGTATTAGATTGAAGATAATTTGATCTATGACAAATGCAGCAGATTGTATGTGTTTTCAGGTGGGGGACTAAGGCAAGTATTGTTGAAGGAAACTCATGATCCATTATGGATAGGCCATTCTGACATCGAAATGATGTTGACTTTGCCCTCGAAATCGTATTACTGGCCGAAGATGGGTGACGAGGTAGAGGCATATGTGCTTACTTGGCGTGCCTACATGATAAAACGAAAAGGAGGAAATAGACAGGTTTGCTCCAGCCTTTGCTGGTTCCAGAACGGCCCTGACAGTCGATTTCTATGGATTTCATTTCAAGTTTTCCGAAGGCTGATGGGTTAAAGTCCATTATGGTGGTGGTAGACAAGTTCTCAAAATATTCTGTCTTTATTCCAGCTCCGCATGAGTGCACAACGAATGTCGCAACTAGATTGTTTTTCAAAAATGTTGTCAAGTATTTCGGAATACCCGATGACATTTTGAGTGATTGAGATTCTCGGTTTACATGCAAATTCTGGACCACTTCAACATGATGGAATCTGAATTGAAGTTTTCAACAACAAATCATCCGTAGACAGATGGTCAAACGGAAAGGATAAATGCTTTACTGGAGAAATATCTCAGACATTATGTTACAGCTAGTTAGAAAAATTGGGTTGCCTTACTAGATACAGCTCAGTTTTGCTATAATCTCCATCAATCATCTGCTACGGGGATGTGTCCGGCCAAGTTAACTATGCGGCTATGCCCAAGTCGCCTCTCGAGATTGTAAAAGAAGAGGGACGCAGTGTATGTTCAACTGCTTTTCGATTTGCTCAGGATAAACAGGAGATGCTTGAGCAAGCAAATGACAGTCTTACAAAGGCTGCTCGACGAATGAAGAAGTATGCTGATCAGAACATGAGGGATGTGGAATTCTAGGTTGGGGATAAAGCGTTGTTAAAATTAACTCCCCAAATTTGGAAAAAGATTAGTAGCAAAACTGTACATCATGGGCTGGTTCAGAAATATGAAGGTCTTTTCGAAGTAATCAAGCGGGTTGGGAAGGTAGCATATCGACTGAAGTTACCTAATCGCTTAAAGGTTCATCCTACTTTCCATGTGAGCTATCTAAAGCCCTTTAATGAAAGTTTGGTGGGAGAAGATCATTTGCAGGCCAAGAGGGCTCCACATATGATTCAAAACCAGTATGATAAGGAGGTGACAAAAATCATGGGTCATCGAACAATGGGGGTAAGTAAGAAGAATAGAAGAACGGACTATTTTTGTCTCGTGGAAAGGTAGTAGCGGAGTTGATGTAACCTACGAAAGAGATGTTGATCTGTGGCAATTTGAGGACAAGGTGGAGGAGTATCTTGATTCTCTTCCGACGAGGACGTCGAACTCTTCCAGTGGGGAATATTTGTCAACCCCTTAAAGGTTGACATGCGTAATGACACAAGCACACCTTGCAGATTTTGAGGAGAAGTGTGTTGATGGTGCACACTTCAGGTTTGGAGCAAGGAAAATGTGGGAATGATGCTTTAGTTTGTCGTGTGTCAAAGTGTTGCAGATTGGCAAAACATGGACTGACCAACTTGATGTTCGTGGGTAAAGTGTTGTAGATTGGCAAGACATGTGTTGATCCGCTTGCTGTTAGTGAGCTGAAGTCCACAAATTCGGGTGTTCAAATTGGGCACGTGTCAAATTCGGGTGTCCAAATTGGGCACATGTGTTGTGTAGTATTCGGGTTCATACAAGCGGGAAGTATGTACAGTTGCTAGGAATGTTTATGGGAAGCGATTTTTGGCAGTTCTGAGCCAACTAGGTTGGTTTATCCCTTTTGCAGTTAAGGGTGTTACATATAAGTTTTGGCCTATAAATTGAGAATGCTAGACCGATGAGACACAGTGTGTGTTTTACCCATAAACTAGTTGGGTTTTACTCGTAAATCTGTGTTCCTTTACTTTGCTGTCTTTAATTCTCGTGTGTTCTTTATACAAATTCATGGGCTGACTGAGTAGAACCTCAGTGCCATCGTAGGCGAAAATTTGGCTAAGTATTTTACCAAGAATTCATCCGTGTGATACCTTATCATCTTAGGACTTTTCGTTAACCTTCATTTAACAAATTTATAAATAATTTATAAAGAGTAATAGTTGTTAATCTCAAAAATATGTGACTAAATTATAAATAAATATTTGATTTGATTGAATTAACGAATCATTTTTTAATTGTATTCTTATGTTGGTAATTTACTATTTTGATGGTCAATCAATTGTTTAAAAGGGCAATTTCCCACAAATACATGTGAATTTTCACTTTAGGGATGGTAAGGAGACGTATCGGGATTGGGGCTTTTTAATTTTGTTTAAAAGTTGAATTATTCAAATACATTTGGTAAACTAAGATAAGATTTTTATTGTTTGTCATATTTCTTAGATAATTTTAGTTGACATCTACTATTACCAGTGTTCTAAATAGCAGTAAAAAGCGTAGCTATAGCGTGGAAAAAACGCGATGCTTTTGTGATATGCGTGTAAAATAGCGGTCAACTTTTTTTGTTGACCGATTTAGCGCGATTAGTCAGGACAAAGCGCGATAAGGCACGATTAAACCCGCTTTAGAGTTAATGGATCTCACCTAACAATAACATTCTAATAAGCCCAAACTTAGCAAACCCAACATCCCACTACACTTAAAGACCCGGCCCATCACCTACAAATTTCAAGAAGAGATCAATTTTACCCTTTTCATTCCCTCAGACGGCAGACCTTCTGGAAGACTGGAACTCTCCACCTCGGCTCCTCCATTCTCTGCTCCGCCATTTGTGGTCTTCTCTGTTGAGTTTGAGCTTAAAACCTCGTTCACTTTCTTTGTTTTACTGCTTTATTTGTTGATGTAATTGATATGTGCCAAGGAGGCGAGCAGATGCAGTAAGGGTGGGCTGGTGTATTTTTGCAT
>CAIGRQ010102253.1:0-10539 GCA_903798375.1 Fraxinus sp. D2006-0159 | reverse complement strand
TCATTATCATTCTTCTACTCATTTTCAAACACACATTCTTCAATAAAATAATATTTTCCATCACATCAATAACTTTTTCTTCTTTTTCAACCACATATTCCTCATCACATCACTTTAAAAAAATGCATTCTCTCACTTTAATATGCACCAAACACACTTTTAGAGAATTCTTCTTTAAATTTATGCTTATAATATTGTTTAAGTTTAATAGTAACCGAGACGATGTGGAAGGATGTAAACTAGGCCTATTTGGTTTGGTTAAAATTATATTTTTAATATATTTTGATAACAATTAATAAAATACGGGGTTAAAAAAGTTTTGAATCTCAAAAATATATGGTCCAAATGAGTTTGAAGAAAAATTGGAGCTAAATATGCATAATTGAATTAAAGAGTAATAATTACAATGATGGTCGGTTAATTTTTATTCTAGTTGCAATCGAATCACAAACTTCAATTTGAAGCACCAAGCCATAGATGGTTCAAAATACCAATTAACTTCAATTTGTTGGATCAATGAATGGTGATCGGACCGGGGATCATTACTTAACAATTATTTAAAAAGATTTTAAAGTAAAAAAAATTCCCAAGACAATTAAACTTTTTTAAGTTGTTTGTCACTAATTATTTTTATGTCTTTAAAAATTAATGATTTTGTAAACTTATTTATTAGTGATAATGATTAAATTTTGATATTATAATTTTATATATTATATTAAAAATTATAATATTTGCATTTTTGCTATGTAAAAATCATTTGTCAGTTATGGATCAAAAACTTATGTCATTTATATTCAATTCATTTTAACTAAAATAAAAAGTTTCATATATTAAAGTGTATAAAATAATTATTCTGTATTATAAAATGAAGTAAAATATTGGACTAATTTCTTTCAAAATATTTATAGAAAACAATAAATTATTCATAAATTATTACACAAAAATGACAACAAAATGTAGGGACGAGACAACTAGGTGGGTATAGGATATGTCGACCATTCTCACCCCCGTCCTCTCGGATATTTTTGTTACCGTACTCATTCCCATATCCGGTTAAAATGGAACGGGGTATGATCTGGGCAGGATAGGTCCCTTGCCCCATTTATCACCCATTTAATTTGTTAAAATAAAAGCATGTTTTCTTTAAAAATGATGATAAATACATTATTTTTATTTGATAAAAATTTAAATTTGAAATTAATTTTAAATGAGATGGGTAGTGGGGCAGGAAGTATGTTTTTCGTACCCGTTTTGTGGCAATGATACTCACTCTGTTTACCCGATTAAACAAGTAATCTCCATCTCATTTGGGGCGTGGCTCACTTATATTGAGTTGAAACGATTTCTTTTGCCATTTCTAACAAAGACATTTCCTCCACGTGCGGAGGCACCGTGCCTCTGCACGCGGAGGTTTTCTAATTTTTTTTTTTTCTCTCTCAAGGTGACAAATTTTTTTCTTTAATAATAATACAAATAAAATATCAACTGTGGATCGTCATGCCTCTGCGGAGGTTTTTTTTTTTTCTCTCTGACAATTTTTTTCTTTAATAATAATAATAATTTTTGTGTGTTATAATGTCCTTTTATTTTATTTTGATACACTGTGAATAAAAAATTGTATGGGATAAAATGAGAAAAAAAATATGAAATTGTGGCATGTAACATGTTACAGAAATCACTACTTAGCATTAGCATGAAGCACAAATAGCGTAATAATCAAAATCCAAATAACCAAAGAGTCACGGGAATCGATGATGGAGGGCAAAGCTAAGCAGTTGGGTGCTTTTCAGAATCCTTAAATGTGGATCAATTGATAGGTCAGTCATAGGATATTGAGATAGCATGTATCTGTTCACTGTGCAAAGGTCTATCAATCATTTAATATAATATTTTTTTTGATTCGTTGCTCCTCTATGGATTCCATATTTAGAAATAATGAAGCCATGCTTCATTCTAGAATATAAATACCAATTACTATTCTCTTTCATTATTCATTATGAATGATGTGAATTGTTAGCCGTGTTTCATTTATTACCCCCCAACCATCAGGTCAATACAAACTCAAGGTATATTATATTTTAAAAAGATTTTCTCTGAAACTATCTTAATATAACATTGGATAACAAGAATTAAATAATAGTGGATCCCATCCTACTAAAAAAGAGAAAAAAAAAATTGAAATATTAATCGTTGTAGTATCCTAATACAACATACCAAACTAAGAGCTCTCCGAAATATTCTTTAAATATAAAATGCTCTTTATTTTTATTTTAAAGAGTCGACTCTTAAAATTATACCCGAATCGATTCTTTAAATTAACATTTTAAGATAGAGAGTGTATTTGACTCTCCAAATTTAAAATCAAATTCTCTCTCTATAATTAAATGTATTCAAAGTATTTTAATTTTCAATGAAGAAAAATAATGTAATAATTTGGAGGAAAGCTAGTGAAAATAAAATAAATAAAATACTAATATCTAATAATAAACAACTTTTTTATAAGATATTAGTATTTTATTTATTTATAAGTCTTCTATTATTATGTACGAATCTAATAGAGACTTTGATAGAATTATATTGTGATGGATAACAAGAATTAAATAATAGTGGATCCCATCCTACTAAAAAAGAGAAAAAAAAATTGAAATATTAATCGTTGTAGTATCCTAATACAACATACCAAACTAAGAGCTCTCCGAAATATTCTTTAAATATAAGATGCTCTTTATTTTTATTTTAAAGAGTCAACTCTTAAAATTATACCCGAATCGATTCTTTAAATTAACATTTTAAGATAGAGAGTGTATTTGACTCTCCAAATTTAAAACCAAATTCTCTCTCTATAATTAAATGTATTCAAAGTATTTTAATTTTCAATGAAGAAAAATAATGTAATAATTTGGAGGAAAGCTAGTGAAAATAAAATATAGAGAAAATAGTAAATAATTTTTTGAGAGTAATAAATTAAGTGTTAAATAGCTTACAATTTTTATTCTTGTTCTTGATTTTAAATTTGTGTTGATTTCTTATTTTAATAATCTTTGGATTTTCACTCTTGATATTCCATGACCGTTCATTGAACTAAACAATTGGCTTGAAGAATTTATATAAATGATTATCAATAAACCGTTCTTGCACCTTCTTTTGGTGTTGATGAAGATGAAGAGATTTTATTTTTATTTTTTATCTTTTAAATTTTCTGATTTGGCGTAGTTTAACACCTAAATGGTGCCACTTTAGATTCTTCAAAGGGAAGAGCATAATCAAATGCAGCTATGGATTGGCAACACGCATGAATATTCAGTTAAGAATGAAATGTATTTTAAAATTTAGTAAGTACTAAGTCTCAACATAGTAAAATGACCAATAATATGATTAACCATTGGAGGGTTTGCAAAGACTTCATTTCATTCATTTTTACATTCTTCTCGTAATTACTAATTATACTAGGAATCAGGTGTTCCGCTAGCTTAATATTTACTTATAAGTTATAGAATAAATTATTTATTGTATTTACTACGTGTAAGTAAGAAAAATTAATTACAGCGAGAGGTGAGGAATGGTAGATTACATAGTTGTCATGGATGGATCCACATGTGGTGAATATTTTGGTATGACGGTTATATATGTTCACTTGGTAGATCGTTAACTCAAGTCACATATCGAATTTTAAGTCACTCAAATCACCACCTTGTATCTTACGCTAAATACTTCACATAATTTTCTTCAATTTAATTTTAAAGGTAGATTCATTAATGATTTGGTGAATTTCATCTTCACATTTTCTAAAATTTAATGCAATTGGGAATATGGTGGTAAATAACTTATTGTTTGGTCGATTGCTTATCATCAGTGGCGGATCAGCACCCGACGAGGGGGCGTGACCACACGGGCCGGATCCGTCGGAATTTATAGCCGCTGTGGACCTGCTCAGATATAAACACTATAGGGAAGAAGAAACGGGGGCAGAAGATGGTGTATTTGGGCAATTTTCTTGCCTTTTTTAGATTTTGGGCTTTCTTGTTGATCTTAAAAAAAACAACAACAACTGGCCCATTAGGAATTGCAAAGGAAATAAAATTCAATAGCTTGCTCTTCGGATAACATTAGATTGTCACCTTCGCGTGGAGAAATCGTCGAAATTTTACATAAGTATGCTAAATCCTTCTATTATTATGTACGAATCTAATTAAAAAAGAAAAAGAAAACTTATAAATAAATAAAATACTAATATCTAATAATAAACAACTTTAATGCCATTAATGCCATGCAGGGTGCAGTGCAGCAGCCTTAGACATTATATCTCTGTAGCCTCGGACACTATATCTCTGTAACTTCCTTGCACCACTGACCACACTCCTACTCTTCGAGTTTTTCCAGAGCGCTCCTCCCTCAACTCCTCCTCCTCTTCTTCCTCCTCCCGACAGAAAACTTCATGGACAACGATCCAAATTTGGATTTAGTAACTAACAGCCCCTATTTACTAGTATCCAACCCCTTTTACATTCCATTACAGCCGCCACATCCGCCACCGGCTCCTCCTCCACATCCGCCACCGGCTCCTCCTCCGGTTCCCAACTTTCCTGATTTAGTTGATGACTTCAATATAAATCTAGATATAGATAACCCTCCCCACGAAAACAACCCTCTCCATGAAAATGTACCTTTTGCTCCCGACATGTTCCATGGGCTTTGGAACGGTGTTAGTGAAAACCATTTGATAGGTTTGCTTCAAAGGTGGCTCGGAAATGAGCCACTAAATGTAGGTTGGATTAACATTGGAAACTTCTATGAATTTTCTCCTTCAATTTTGGCTGGTATTAGTGTTCAAAGAGAACCTAATACATACTATTTCATCACTCCAGTGGTGATGCACAGCCAAAATAGGGCCAATAGAAATGTTGGAGGGGGTGGTGCTTGGTGTCACTCAGGCGGAAGGGCTAAACAACTCATGGATGGTGGAGTTCAAATAGGAACTAGAAGATCATTTCACTATCAACATCCACCCGAGGTTGCCGATGCCACTAGATGGCTAATGAAAGAATTTACTATCTTTCCACCACACGAGGTATCGACGCTATTTGGAGTATAATTTTTTTATTTTTTTTGGTGTCTGTATTAATTTTTGTATCATTTTGCAGGTGAATAACTTTGCCTTAGTGAAGCTTCATAGGCCGCAATAGCTCGGAGTGATTGCAGGGGCAGTTGGTGTGAATTTGGGGGGAATTTTCTCCCCCTGTTTGTCAGTTAACAGGGAAGGCCGAGGTGGTGAGTGGATGAAAAGGATGCCTTAGTCGGTGAATGAAGGGTGACGTGAAGAGGATGATAGTTATTTTATTTTGTTATGATTTATGTAAACCATTTGATTATAAACTAATCAACGATCAAGATTATTTGTCAAATACCTTCATTCAAGGGAATTGCATCGTTCTCAATTTATGTCACATATTACGTATTCTGCAGTTACTACATGAATTCAAAGATTCCAATTCACAAATAATCAACCATATCCTACCAAATGAAAGCCAAAGATACACAAAAGACAAATGTATCTGGTAGAAACTAACTCGGGCTTTTGGCCGTATAAAACTCAAAACTTTAGCAAAGTCAAATGGTACTTAATTACCGTTCAAATTTCATAAGAGGAAGTCCTTCTACCACATAGGAAATGACGTTAATTTTTGTGACGGAATTGTTATCGGCGACCAACCGAAAACGGAACCTAAAATTCAATGACAAGTCTTGAGAAAAGGATATATATTCATGGAACTCAATTATAAGTGTCCACGAGCAATGCGGTGATAATGAGAGGATGTCACGTGCTGGGAAAGGATGGAGGTACATGCATTGACAATGCTGTTATGGATTGTATGCAAAATGTGGGAGTATGAGGGAAGTCCACTTAGTTTTCGATACAATGTGTTGTAGCCTGTAGGGATGTGGCTTCGTGGAACTTTATGGTTATGGGCTGTGGCATGCATCATGCATGGGTTTGGCAACAAGGCACTATATTCGTTTTTTCATATGTGCGTCAGGGTTGAAGCCTGATGAGGTCTCATTTGTTGTAGGAGTTTTGTAATCTTGCAGCCATGCAGGATTTGTAAGCGAGGGTAGAATTCTTGCACAAATGCAACCTCAATACGGTGTCATTCCAACTATTGAACATTATTCTTGTGTGATTTGACATGCTTGGTCGGGCTGGACAGCTTGAGGAGGCCTATCGGTTGTTGTCCAAAATGACAGTTCCTGTCAATCCAATAGTGTGGAGGGCCTTCTTTTCTTCATGTCGGCTCCATGGGAATGCTAATTTGGCCGAGGTTCCTGCACAGAGGGTACTTGAGCTTGAACCAGAGAATTGTGGAAGTTATGTTTTGATGTCAAATATTTTTGGAGCAGCTGGTCGATTTGAAGAGGTGGTGCAAGTGAGACATACAATGAGGCAACAAGATGCGAGCAAGAGACCTGGTTGCTGCTGGATTGAATTGAACAATGGCTTGCATGTGTTTGTTACCGGTGACTGAGCTCATCCTGAAGAATACTTTTATTTATGCTGGACTAGATTCTTTTGAACGTTTACGTGAGCATGGGTATCTGTTGGATGTCATAGAAAGCAGTAATTAAAAGTCTATGCGCAGTTTCCGGTGGCTTAAGCTGGCATTGCTTTGGATGGTCTGGTTGCTTTCCGCAATGGAGTCGAGCAAATTATTCTGTTGCTTCCCAAGGCAAATATTTTAGTTTTAGACATGTTGATTTGCATTCATTGCTTCAAATGTAGCATAATATCACAACTAAACTCTTTTGGCTTCTTTCTTTGGTTAAATCTACCTATTGGACGAGTTCAAAAGATCAAAGTATTCCATTCACTCCCAAATTATGCTACATTCCAAATAAATGAATAATTAGCAAACCACTTTTCACGAAACAAAATGAACAAGTTGGTCCAACCAAGAACAGACAAGCCAATTTACTTTCTCACACAGCAATATGAAAATTGTTCCCATCATCTTCATCAACGCCAAAAGAAGGTGCAACAACCGTTTACCGATAATCTTTTATATTCTTCAAGCCAATTGTTAAGTTCAATGAAAATAAAATATCAACTAAACTCTTCTCTTGTCGGTGGACCAGTTCAAAAGATCAAAGCATTACATTCACTCCCAAATTATGCTAACATTCCAAATAAATGAATAATTAGCAAACCACTTTTCATTTCCAACCAAGAACAGACAATCCAAGTTACTTTCTCACACAGCAATATGAAAATTAGTTCATGCTGCTACAAGCAAATAAAATGTTGGAGACCAAATGTACAACTTCCCAGTAACAAAAGATAATTAACCCAGTAAAACAAGAACAAGAAGTTCATGTGCTAATCTGTTTCCTCTTCCGCAAATTGTAGGACTTTATTGGATAGCTCGAGTCCCTTTTTGGCATTCCAGTTGATGTGTAGATATCATCGTTATCATAATAATAGCCTCTCTTATTGTTCCAGATCTTACACACAACCCAATCATCCAACTACAAGAAAAAATTCCAGAAATTTCAAGAGCAAAAGTAGCAGAAATTAACATTGTATTTGATGTGCAAAAATTAGAGTATAGACGAAATTCTCGTTACTGGAGAAGCGAAGTAGCCCCTTATAATTCATTCTATCTACAAAGATTATCTAAAACAGCTAAAACTTATACGTTATAATATATTGTACCTTGGTTCGACCTTCAACGTTGTATTGCGGGGGCAGAGGATCAATCACTCTAAATTCATGCATAATCCAAGAGGTCTTTTTACTGCTACCAGGTTTCCCCTTGTAGAATTGAAAAATCTTTTTAAATCCAACAGTTTCCCCATTATCTTCCACATTTATATCATCTCCTTTTACTTTTTGCCAATATCCATCAACTGTAGATACATTTATATTCTCATTTTGGTAGTTTCTATCCCTTAATGTAAACAAGTACCAAATTTCAGTTGAAAGCTTCCCGTAAATATCTGGAAATCAAATAAAATAAATTTAAAATCAAAGAAAAAATTATATTCCGGGTTTCGAGATAGATATATGAATTGCACCAGAAAAATACCACAGACAAACTGCTTTATAAGATGAATTTATCTAAGAAACAATAAGCATAAAAGGATTTCACCTGCAAGTCTCTCTGGGTCGATCTCGTATATATTACCCATTTTAATCAGATTNGAAGCTTCTCGTTCTTGATTTTTTTTATCAAGAGATCTACAATAATTCGAGCATCTTTGGGATGGAAAACCAAACCATGTTCCAATCTCGCTGCGTATTCATCATCAGTCAGTTTTTCATTCACATAATCCCAAATTCGACAATAGTTTTTGAACTCCTCGATGCTCTGGGTCTCCATTGAAAAATTCTAAATCTGGGTAGGTAAACCTAAACTCACGTTTTGTTTTAACTATAGGGCATTAAGCGGACGTAGTGGGTGCCGCCAGCCCATAACAAAAATTGGGAAGAGAATGCATAATTTTGGCCCAAATATATGTTTTGAATTTTTCTCCTTGTACAGTCCTTAATGGACTGTAAATGTACAGTCTACACTAATGCGTGTGGGCTGTAAATGTAGCACAGTTCAAATATGTAGATGAAATTATTAAACCAAACCATGTTCCAATCTCGCAGCGTATTCATCATCAGTCAGTTTTTCATTCACATAATCCCAAATTCGACAATAGTTTTTGAACTCCTCGATGCTCTGGGTCTCCATTGAAAAATTCTAAATCTGGGAAGGTAAACCTAAACTCACGTTTTGTTTTAAATATAGGGCATTAAGCGGACGTAGTGGGTGCCGCCAGCCCATAACAAAAATTGGGAAGAGAATGCATAATTTTGGCCCAAATATATGTTTTGAATTTTTCTCCTTGTACAGTCCTTAATGGGCTGTACATTTACAGTCCATTAAAGACTGTAAATGTAGCTCTTCTCGTATGTTTTTAGCCCAGTTCTAATTTGAATCTCAACCCAAGCCTAATGCTCAATATTCAAAGTCAAATTTCATTAAAGACTCTCATGCTCTCTTCACCTCTCAAGTTGTTCTCTTTATTTCTTGAATTAATGTATTATTTACTGTTAATCTTCAATTATTGTGTATATACTTTTGTTTCGATTTTACGAAAGTATTAGAACAAAATTTTATTTTATTTTTTCTTTTTCTGGTGTTACAGGAAATGTTCTAAACCCTGGCTCGATTTTTTTGAGTCAAGATCAGCCAATAGTATTAGATTTCTCGATTTACATGTGAAATTTATCTATTTCATTCATTGTCTATTTTAGTTAGGGCATGTTTGACTCATCCAAATTTTCTATGGAAAATAGAAAATAAATTCTAACTTCCACTTGGCCTTGTTTGATACACTATATTTTCCATGAAATTTATTTTCATGGTTTGGCTCACACGGTTACATTTTCCACAGGATATTTTTTTTAAAAAAAAAAATTGGCAATGAAAACAAATTTTATAGACAATTGTAAAAAAAAAATTCCTTTAATGGACAATTTCCATGAAAAATAAAGCCAAATTAACATAAAAAAAATCCAAAATTTCAACATTTTCCTGATGAAAAATTATATCAATCAAACACAATTAATTAACAATGTCTAAGAAAACATTCTAGGCAATTCAATTCCCTAAAATTCATTTTCTTTTCACCTAAATTTCAGTCTTGCAATCAAACGGACCATTAGGGTTCTCTTAATTTTCAATTTTTCCTATTTGATTGGCCATTATTTTCCATGGAAAATGGAGAATAAATTCCAACTTCCACTTTTGTCTTATTTGATACACTTCTTTTTCGATGTAATTCATTTTCTTGGCTTGACTCACATGCTCTCCTTGGTTTTGTGGAAAATCAATTTCCACCAAATATATTATATTTCAGTTAGGGTTCTATTAATTTTCATCTTTTCCTGTTTGATTGGCCATTATTTTCCATGGAAAATAGAAAGCAAATTTTAATTTTCACTTTTGTCTTGTTTGATACATTTTTTTTCGATAGAATTCGTGTTCTTGATTTTCCATTTTTTTTTTTTTTTGCAATTGGAAAAAAATTATAGACACAATGGTAAAAAAAATTTATCACTTTTATTGACAAATTTCATAAAAAACAAAGTCAAACGAATAGTATTCGGTATGATAATTTTTTTAAAAATTTTTTGGCAGTTAGAACAAATTCTAGACCGAATAGTAAAAAAAATTATTACTTTAATGGACAATTTTCATGAAAAATGAAGTCAAACGAACACTAAAATTTCAATATTTTTCAGGTGAAAAATTATACCAATTAAATACAATTAATTACAATTTTCAGTAAAAAAAAAATTTAGGCAATTCAATTTCCTATAATTTAATTTCTTTCCAGTCAAATCCCATTCTCACGCCACAATTGTTGACTAAAGGAACTGTTGCATAAATATCTCTTCTATAAAATTCTTCAAGCTTTGGCGGTGGTTTGATATTTTAAATATCTTCTACATATATATCTTCTTCTACCACCATCTTCCAATTCATTCACTCT
>CAIGRQ010102230.1:0-11068 GCA_903798375.1 Fraxinus sp. D2006-0159 | reverse complement strand
AACATTTGGACCTCCGCCGCAAATTTATTAAAGGTTTGGGACCTCCGCTGGTACAAATCAAAGGTTAGGGTAAAATGCGCAAAAATTTGAAAGGTTTGGGACCTTTGCTGCAATTATCCCTTTATTTAATTAAGAAATATATTAAAACCTTATTTATGTAATTTTACTTAAGGATATTTAAGTAAATAAGAAATTTGTGGTGTGCTTAATAAAATTTGTAGTGGTAATATAATTATCCTAAACAAATAATGTCAAATGTTCAAAACTACCGTCACCGTTGGAAAAGACCTTAACACCCCTATCAATCCAATTAAATTCCTCAATTCAACTCCAAAATTGCATCACGTGTGTTCTCCCATTAATGCGCGCTATCCTAAAATCTTGTTATTCATTATATCATTCATCTATTTTGTGCAACTTTTGAGCATTTGAACAAAAAAACTGGTTTATATATTATTTACATTGAAATTTCTACTATATTTGAAGAAAAAGGAAAAGTACTTTTAGAAATTTCATGTACATTGGTACTTTTATTTCTAAATATATTATAAAATGATATTTTAGTTGGTTTTATTTTCGTATTTTGTGTATTTTTGTACTATCTGCAACTATTGGATGATAATGGCACTCTAATCGCTATATGTAGTATAGAACGGCTCTACAACCGTTATCTTCCAGGCAAAATGAAAGTACAACCATCTATTATGTTCTGTGCATTATTGATAATACGATGTGGTTACTTTGATAATTTAAATATGATAATTATTTTCATATTACTTTGATATATACTTGAGTAAATACTATTTAACTTTTTTATTTTATTTTCAATTATGGATTATGTATAAATGATATGGGTACAAGTGTTCTATTTTATTGATTTTAAGAAGACATAAAAAAGAAAATGTGTATGGAGTTATGTAAGGAATGGTGAAGAAAATGTGGACATATTGTTTTTTTGTTATAATAAAATATTGCTAGCGTCATTTTGACTATTTTACCTAGAAAATATAGAAATAATGTTCAAAAATTACATAGTATTGATTTAATAGCAGTTAATTTCAAAATCTACAAGGTATCATGTATTCATATCGTGTTACACGTAACGGCACTTGTGCCGTTTTCATCACAGTAACAGCACTCTTGTTGTTATGTTATTTTCATGTTGCTAAAGTAACGAGTATATTCTTCAAATTTTGTAAATGATATGTCCATCTTGCAACTTAAATGAGTTCAACTTACTGATTATCGGGGCATGGACGGGTCATGACTACTTATACTTGTGTGTTTATATACAAAATGACACAAGTATAATTTCATTATCAATAATGGTACTTGTGTTGTTCTCTTGATTTCTCCAATATTTTGTATCTTTTCCAACGTAAGGACCTCACGCATTGGACTTCCTAACTTAAGAATATCAGTATTGTTGATCATATGACAAATAACGGTTGAATTGGCATAGATTATATGTTTTCGATTTGGTGAAAACACAAATCATTTTATTGATTCATTAGAAAATATAATTAATAAACACATCTCTTAACTTTTGTAAACGTATGTTCATCTTGCAACTGAAATGAGTTCAACTTATTGGTTCTCGGAGCATGGATAGGCCGTGGCTGGTTAGACTCGTGATTATAGACAGAACGTCACAAGTGTTCTTTAACGACACTAGTACCGTTCTGTTGATTTCTCCAATATTTTTCTTCTTTTCGAACGTAACAATTTCAAATATTGGATCCCCTAACTTAAGAAATAGAATGGTACACGATTCGTTTAACGGTACTAGTGTCGTTTTGTTGATTTTTCCAATATTTTTTTCCTTCTTTTCCAATGCAACAACCTCAAACCTTAGATCCCCTAACTTAAGAAAGTCAAAATTAGGCTTGGGCAAAAAAAAGAAAGGACAAACTGACGAAACCAATCAAACTGAACCGACTCGGGGTGGTTCGGGTCGGTTTGAGGAAGCTATTGGTTTGGTTTGGTTTTGTTTTGTTTTATAGAAACCATCTTGGGTTGGTTCGGTTCAAGAGTTGAAGCATCAAACCGTTGGTGAACCAAACCAGCCCAACCCGCTACTTACAATTATTTTTTTTAGCTCATAAGTTAGAACTCGGAAGTTAAGTAAATAATCCCAAATCTGTAAATCCTAATCTCATACAGTCATAATCCTCTTTCGATTATCTCCAAAATTCTCGTCTCTATCTTCAATTCTCCCGTTGAATCCAAATCCAGTTTTAAGAAAGGGTCTAGAATTCTTCCTCTCGTTCTTGTGTTGCAATCCAAGGATCTCGTCCCTGTCTCGATGACTCACTTGTATGTCTGCCCCGCCTCTACTTGTCGTTGACTCGCCGCCTATAATGTACGATTTGCAACTTGCAAATGGATTCAGGTATGGGGTTGGCAAAACCCTTGCTTCAATGAATCATACATTAGGTCTAACACCAATCCCACTATAATTGTTATAGCTAACCATCTACATGTAAATGAATTCATTATAAAACAAATATTATCTTTATCGAAATAATTTTTAAGATATGCCTATGTGTAAATAAGAAAAAAATGAAGAATGCAAGGATTTTAATTTTTTTAAATATGAATGTCTAAATGACGATTTGTTCTCTTTCTTGTGTACATTGGCAGCTTGATGTTAATAATACTGTGACTTGTTTGCCATTCAACTTCTGTGAATACATTTGTCCACAGATAGAATAATGAAAAGAAACCTCCAATAATCTAGAGTTATATAATTTTGAATTCTCTTAATTATATCATTTTTTATAATTTAATAATCTAGATTTGTATCATTTTTTTTTTCATTTTTTATAGCGCTGTTAATAATTTTGTGACTGTATCATCTTCATGTTAATAGTGTTGTGACATGTATCATTTTTTATAAATTAATAATCTAGAAGTGTATAATTCTAAATTTTCTCAATTGTAGGTTTGAATATGGATATTGACGATGAGTGTCAATACATTGGTGGAACCCTAGCCACATTAAACGTAGGTACAAATACTAAAAATCTTCCTCCACTTCCATCCTCATGTTTAGGGAAGAGAAAACATAATAAAAAAAACTTCGGATGTGTGAGATCATTTCACAATAATGGGAAATCCAAAAGCGGAAGATGTTAGGTATAAGTGTAAATATTCTGGGCAATCTGATGCCTGTGGGGCTAAGAAGTATGGGACAAGTATTTTAAGGACTCATTTTGGTTAAACATTGTAAAAAGTATCTTAGAAGGGTGGATGACAAAAGACAAAAAGTCTTTAAGTTTTAATAAACAAGTTGATGGTGATGAGACCAATCGTCTATCTATTGTGTTTAGTAAGGAAGCATGTAGATTGACATGTGCAAAAATGGTGGTTGTCGATGAACTACCTTTTAGCTTTGTTGAAGGGATGGGATTTAGACACTTTTGTAGTGTAACTTGTCCTAAATTTGATCCTCCATGTGTCGTTCTCATGTGAAGAAAAACAAACTTAATAGAAATGTATCCCCTAATGTATGTAAGACATAAATATTGATCATATGATAAAGAATGGTTGAAATGGTACAAATTTTATTTTATCGAGTTGGTGAAAGCACACAAGTCATTCTACTGATTCATTAAAATATCATAATGGGCATATCTCTCAACTTTTCTTCATGTCATGTCTATCTTAAAACGTAAATGAGTCCAACTTATTCGTTCTCGAATCACAGATAAGACATGACTGCTTATACATGTGTTTACAAACATAATGATACAAGGGCCATTTTCATCTCACTAACGACACTTGTGTTGTTCTATTATTTTCTCCTATATTTTAATTTGTTTTCAATGCAAAGACCTCAAGCAATGGACCCCATAACATATGCAAGACATAAATGTTTACCATGTGATAAAGAACAATTGAAATGAAATAGATTATAATGCACGCTTATAAGTTAGTAACGGCATTTGTGTCGTTCTCATGGACTTTTTCAACTCAGTAACGGCACTTTTGCCATTTTCATGGACGCTTTTAAGTCTTGTAACGGCACTTGTTTCATTCTCGTAGACACTTATAAGTCCAACAATAACACTTTGTAATGCTCTAGTGAAAAGGTTATAATCATGCAATGTCACTTGTGCTGTTCTCATATACGCTTATAAGTCCAGTAACGAAACATGTGCCCCTTTTTGAGACATAACATAGTAAAGATACACACCAATATTTAACTAAAGGCAAACATATGCTATAGAAAAAATCTGTCTCCTGGAATAGAGTCATCCTACTGATATGCGCATTTTCAAATGTAGTCTACAACTTTTTTGCATTGTCCAAAACATCAAAATCCTCATATTCGAGTGAAAAAATTATATACTTTGAAACAAAATAATTTTAAGGAATACTGTAAAACACTAATCATAAGCTTTGATCACTCAGAATCATATCCCCCACCACTATAATTGACATTATTTCCACCAATACCATTGTACTAATATGTGTTTCCCCACGTTGATTATAAAAGTTATCTCTTCTAAAATCAAGACCACCAAAATGCCCACCACCACGCCTACTTTTACCTCCATATGGAGCTCGACTTGATCAGCTAATGGATACATCCTGATTGGCTTCCTAGATCAAATTAGCTAGTGGCTTTGCTAGTGATGAATTGTTCTTTGTTAAAGAAAATGGTAGTGAATCCTATTTTCCTAGTACGACATATACGTCTAATCTGGTATACATAATCATCAATATCATTGGGGAGATCAAAGTTGATAACGTTAGCAATGTGAGGAATATCGAGACCACGAGTTGCTACATTTGTCGCAACCAAAATTAGTGTGTTTCCACTCTAAAACGATCTCAATGCTAGTTCTCTTTCCTGGAACAACAGATGAATCAAGTCAAATCAAGTAATAATCAATGTATATGTAATGAAACAACAATTATGCAACTAAAGGATGAAAAGATTCAATAAAGTCAAGGGGATACACAACCTTTTAAGTTACCAACTTACATACATTGTTTAGTATGTCAGGATCAATTCTATAAATAAGAGTATAGCACAACATAGAGCATGTTTGGTAGAGATTAATTGAAAAATTAGACGTTATTGTTGACTTTTATTTGACGGGTGAGACCCAATAACGATCATATTTTCAATTTTAATTAGATTTTAATTGTTACCAAACATGCTTTATATATGAATAAATACTGAAAGCAACATATGTAAAGTTCAATAATAGGACTCACAAAAAATCACGAAATACTATAAAGCATAATATGAAGAATTTTACTAAAAATCGCCGAATTACTTAAATCAAATTACCTATAGTGCAGCTCTCTAAGTCTCAAGGCATACGAAAGAACAATCAAATTTGCATATCAAAATTTCCATTTATAGAAATGCTAACAAATGAATTTCTTTTTAGCTCATCATCTTCAAAACCCCCAAATGTATCAAAAATCCATCCACATAGGAAAAAAAAAACTCAATTAAAACTAAACTAAATATACAAATAAACTATGAAATCATAAAACATGCCCTTTTTACACTTTTTCATTCTAAACTTGCACCAATGGAAGCGCAAATCTCATTTCAAAATGAAAAATAGAAGGAAAAATTACATTTTTTTTTGTTGTACTAGCTAATTTTACCAAAGAGAGATGAAGTAATGTGATATAAACTTGAATCAAAGAAAAAGTTTTTTGTAATCTTGAAATGTACTGAAAATTGAGGTGAAGAACACAGTTTTAGAATTCAAATTTGGGGAATAGGGTTCCATAATGAAAATGGAGAAGAAAGAACAAGGCGAAATGAAAGAAGTTGGGTGAATGATTTGATATAAATTGAAGGGCAACTTTGTCATTTTACCGATTAAAATATTTTAAAGTTTTTTATTCTAATTTAATGTTGGTCATATGCCATTTGTCCAAACCCATTGCCCAACCTGGCTATTTGGCCAAATTTCTCGAGTTTTAAAAGGGATTTTTGTTGAACATTTCTTTAAGAGAATCCCAAGATATCAGTATTTATTATTCATAGGACTTGCACGCTTTTTATTTTTTTATTATCTCTAATTGTAAGGCTATTGAAAGTCAAGTCTGTCATTCACTAAAATTATTACTTCCATTGATCATTGTTAAAGTTAACATGTTGCACTACATTTGCTCACCATGTAGACGTTTCATTAATTAAGCTTGCAAGTATCCAAGTATTTTGCATTGACAAATTATGACCATCAAGCTTCACCTCTTTTTTGTGAAGGTTTATAAATCAACAATAGGACAATCAGCGGTTTTTGTAGGAAATGATTTCTAAAGTATAATGAAATCCCTATTGTGATTTCTTGTTATATAATTTCTTGATAATGCTAAAGTTTATTTAATTACTTGTAAGATCAACTGTGTTCGTTTCTCAGGCTTCCATGTGTCCTCCAGTGTTAGTACCGATTTATTTTTTTTTTAATTCAATTGAGAAATTAGAGTACAGTGTTCTATTTGAACGATCAGGAAGACATGTGTTTGTTACAAAATTAAGCAATTTTGTGATCATCCCGTTATAATATTCCTATTGAAGACTCAATATGGGCATGGCTGACTGGCTGGCTATAAACAAATATATATTCAATATTGTACTTATTATAACGTCGCATTTGTGGCTAAATGTTTAAAAAAATATGCATGAAATTGCTTAGAAGAATAGTAAGCACGAAATGTTGTCCCAAATAGCTATAATTAAAATATGAAAATTAAACACTTTTAATATATAAGATTTTGGGAACGAACATATTAACAAATAATCCACCCAATATGTTCAATGTTTGGTAGTCAACTTTGGAACGCAAGAAACTTTTGTTTTGCCATTATTTTCAAAAAGTAATATCCTTTTTGGACATATGATAATGCAATGATTCTCTAGTTAAGTGCTGAATAATTTCTTCTTTGGATGTTAAGTTTGCTGTTGATTACTTTTAGGGATAATTGCAACAAAAGTCCCAACCTTTAAAATATTAGCAAATTTTCTCCAAACCTTTGATTTGTTGCAGTTGTCACCCCTAACATTTCTAAATGTTGCAGGTTAAGTCATTTCGGATAGTTTTCATCCATAATTCTGTCAGTTAACAAAAAATTTAACTTTGACCACATTTTTAATATTTTAAAAAGGGTAAAAAAAAAAAAAGTAACTTACCATTTATCACACTAAATAAATAAAAACAATACACACACATAATCGTCTTCTTTTTCGGTATGCAAAACAATGGATCCTTGCTCGTGTGATTTGCTTGATGTTGTGTAAAAATTCTCCATAGCGTCGTTCTCATGTTAACCACCCAATTCTTGTTTTCTGTATAAGAAACCGGTGGTTGTGGATTACGCACACATATGCCCCATTCTAAAGAAATAATCACCGGCTTGCTAAGGCCTAAGACGGAAAGAAGATGGGATCTAATAAGAAATCCGCGTGTTTGAATTTGTCTGTGGTGCTCTCCTGATGAAGATACTTCAAATGCGCTCTTGCAATTTGTGGTTTCTGTTTTGTATTTGTGCGTAGGACTTGTTAATTTAAAGATTGGTCTTCTATAATTTGGGGTTTGCTTTTGTGGTTGCAAACACCTCAACAATGGCAGAACACATTAAAAACATAAACCCCAGAAGTCAAAACCACCTTCCCTCCTCCTCCTCCTCCACCACCGCCGCTGCCAAGAGAAAGAACTTCACAACAGCAACATTTAGAGGACTGGGCTGCACTACCTCCTCAAAGGTCTCAGTTCATGCAGTGCTTAGAACATCGACCAATTGGAATGCTAACAAGGTGAAGAACACAAAATTGGATTAGAACATCGGCCAATTGGATTTTGGGTTTGAGAAGAAGACGATTGTGTGTGTATATTTTTTTTTTATTTAATTATTTAATTTGATAAATGGAAAGTTACTCTTTTGTGCCTTTTTAAAATATTTAAAATGTGGTCAAAGTTAAATTTTTAGTCAACTAATAGAATTATGGATGGAAACTGTTCAAAAAGGCTTCATCTGCAACATTTGAAAATGTTAGGGATGGCGGTTTCAACAAATCAAAGGTTTAAGAAAAATTTGCTAATGTTTCAAAGGTTTGGGACTTTTGCTACAATTATGCCTTACTTTTATTAAAGGATGCCTTGCTGACACAATGCTTTGGAACATTATCTTCTGGATGTCTTCATGTTTAATGTTTTGGTATATCGAAAAGGAAATAAAAGAGCAAAAAAATAAAAATTTCTCATATTGGTAAACTGATCTACACATCTATTTCTTTGTTTAAAATGTGTACACTATCTCTACACTAAGACTTTGGAGCAAAAGGCAATATAATCCTTGAGGAAGGCTCTTCGAGAATTTCGATTTCCCCTTTAGAATTAAGGGCAAAGAAGCGACACAGAACATAATAAGCCTCCGTTTGAATCCCATTATTTGTAATTATAATGGTTAAAATAGTGTTTTTTTTAAAAAAAAAATAAAAAATAAAAATGTGTAGTTGAAAAAGAAATTTTTTTTTTTAGATTACGTGTACAATTATTTTATTGAAAATTTTGTGATTGATAAAAAGAAAAAGAAGAATGAATCTAAGTGTTTCAACTTTTTTTAATAGGTCAAAATCATCGGCCCATTAAGGTCATAAAGAAATAATATGATACTTGACCAAAGTTTCACAAGTCGTGCTTTGCTTCATTAAAATCATCTTATCCTCTTTGTTTTTCAAAAATTAAAACCATTTTTCCCCACATGCCGAAATATAATATACACTGTGGGTCTATGAAGGCAACATAATATGGCACCCACTTGTCCTAATCATAACACGTTATAGTCTAACTTTGTTATGTGATTCGATCTCGTTTAAAAAAAAAAAAAGCACTTTATTAAATTAAAATTTCAATAAAAATATTATCAAATGACTTGACTAATAATAAGTTGCTTTAAAGTTGATTCATGCATTTTCTCTCTGAAAGCATGGTAAATTTAGCATTTTATTATCTTATAATAAATTTAAAAATTCATATCCTTCATAATTACTTATTATACACAATGTTATTTAAATTATAATGATTTAATATTTAATATTTTTATGTAATTTATTTATTTGGGACAATTGAAATCAATTAGTCTACTTATCGTGTTGAAAAAAATGCTCTTGTAAGAGAAAGTTGAATTTGAGTGGTGGGACAGACTTGTAACATAGGGTTCGATTGACCAAAATAATTCAACTGTCCATATTGCAATTCCTATATACTTGCATTAATACGAATGCTAAAAATTAAATTCACATAATAATTTAAACCTTTAAAGGGAGTAATTTAACGCGTTCCTTTCACAAATTTATAAATCAATTTATAAAAAGAAATAATAGTAGATTTCACAAATTGGATAAATAATAAATCAATAATCTATAATATATTAAATATCACATCAAGTAAGAATCATTTTTTGAACGATTTTAGCCGTACTACAGCTCAATGATTTCAATAATACCTTTCATCTTTCAATATATAATATAAATACTACAAAATCATTTTCATGTATGAATTTCGTTTTATTAATTCTCAATTGATTAATATTCATATTAACATAGACTCAATGAATCTTAGTTTGATGAATTTTGATTTACATGAATTCAGAGTTATTATAGATGAATTTATTACTATTCATGTATTTAGGAGTTTTAATTGACGTTTAAATTCATGTATTAACAATTAATTCTTATGCACCAAAATGTAGTATATAAAGGTTACTGTTGTAAATGGCAAGTTATTGGTGAATGACAATTGTATTCCTGAAGTCCTAGATATTATTACTAAGTATGTATCAATATTCATTCCCTATAAATATATGGTTTTGGTTCTCATTATAATACACACAAGTCTATTGATTTTTATTCTCTCTTCTTTTATTCTCTCTTTTCATAATACGTTATCAGCATGATTCTCTCAAAATCAAAATACATTAGTTAGAAGGTAATAATTTTTATAAACATAATTATCTATCACATGTATCAAAATCAATTTGGTGATGTGAATTTTTTTATTTATACGTGTATGTGAATTCAATTTGAATCTACTGCAATTTACACGAAATTTGACATAATTTTTTTTCCTGCTGCAATTAATTATGTGAATTTACGCGAAATTTCTCTTTGCTTTAATTCATGCAGTCTCGTTCCTTTAAGCACACGCTCTCAAAGAATTTATGGGGTTAGTATCTCCCTTCCGACTTCATTCCTATAAGTATTATTTTATCTCAATCACATGCATTTTTATTATCAGTGATTGATTTTTTTTTTTTGTTTACTTTTAGTTTTAATTATGTGAGTTGGAGTTTATGAATCAAGGCTAATTTTGAATGACATTATTTTATTGTCACGTATTCGTTGCTTTAATTTCTCTTTTTACATTTGTAAGCATGTACATTTATGATTATTATAAAATTCTCTTTATATCTTTAACATGATTAAACATTTTTGTGGTTGTTTCATAAACCTTAAATTAATAATTTATTATGTTGTTGCTCCTGAAGTAGCACAACATTATAATTAATATTCCAGTAGGATATTATTTGCTCACGAATAGCATAAATTATAATTTTCAATAATTTAAAAGAATATTGATATATTGCTCTTGAAGAAGTAATATTAAAATACAACGTGCTCCCAAAGTAGCACATATTTCGAAGAACATACTAAATTAAATTAGTGTTTATCCCTAAAGGAAAATACATAACTTATGTCATATTGATATTGACTATTGATGTTTAATAATATTTTTCGAAACCAATTGTATTTTCTTTTGCTTTATTGTGTAGTTAATCAAATAAAAAATATCACAAAACTTGAGTTTGCTGCACTTGACATATCTGGCAAAAACTATTTGTCATGGGTGCTCAATGATGATATTCATTTGGTCTCAAAAGATTTAGGAGAGACAATAAAAGAAGGAAACAAATAATCCTTGAAGGATCGTGCAAAAGCACTCATCTTCACGATGAATTGAAAATTGAATATCTCACTGAACAAGTTCCACAGGTTCTTTGAAAAAAATTAACTGAAAGATCTGATCATCAA
>CAIGRQ010102216.1:0-18622 GCA_903798375.1 Fraxinus sp. D2006-0159 | reverse complement strand
ATGAAACTATTTTTATCTGTGTTGAAGTAAACAGATAAATAAAGTGGTTTGATTTTAAAATTTTAAATGGAAAGTGTTTAGTAGAATTCTTTATAACTTAAAAAAAGGGTATAGTAGTCTTTTACACAATACCATATATTTGTAATTATATATTATTTTAAGGGTATTTTTGTCTTTTGAACTTTAGAAGGCTATTATGATGAATGGAAAAAAAAAAAAAAGGGGCAAAGTCAAAAAGTAGTTGTTTGACAAGGGTATTTTAAGAAGTACCCCCGCAACTCACAAGTACTAAGTTATAATAAATTGAATTCTAATATTTGCAATACAAAATATACAGAATTACAATGAACTCTAACGAAAATACATCTTTTGATAAACTATTCAACAACACTGTAGTATTGAGTACAAATAATGTCATAAAGTTACAAAATGATATCACTACTATTACTCAAGCCCGTAAAGGGATATACCAATCCAATCTCAAGAATCAATAATTGAAAAAATTGCCAAAATCCTACCACTTAAATTCAACAATGATGGGTCTTTCACTTTGAATATACCAGGTAATATGATGGCTTAATTCCAGGAAATTTTCCTCCTGGCATCGTTTCACCATAAATAGAAACCATGAAAGACAAAAGAATCACAAGCTGGTAACTAAAAGCCCCCATTTTGTGTCTATACATCATATTTCTTGGGTTGCCTCCAATGAGCCAGACTTCTGGACAAAGATGAAAGAAAAGAAGCACTGTTTTGAGCTCCTTTTTTACCATATAAATGCTTTCCTCCCAAATCTGTGAACTTAGGGCCCTTCTCTTTGTTTCTCTCAATCTGCAGAATAAACAACAAATGTGCATGTTATATATGCTGAATTTTCTATTTTCTAAATGAAACTTTTGATCGAATTTTGATTTGGAGGGTCTGTCTGTATTTTCAGTATTTGAAATTTCCACAAAATTTTCTGCCAGTCTCTCCGAGATGGCAGTTTTCACTATGATTATGCCCTTCTCCAACATTCATCATAATCAATGTTTCAAAAGTTCTTTGTTCAAATGTTTTGACAGTTTTTCATTTTAGAAAACACAAATATTCATATCTTAATCGATCATTTGAAGCTACAGTAAGATCTGTGATTACAATTTTGCAACATGTTTAGTGTTGTGACAAAAATAAGTGAATGAGAGAAGCAAAAACACAGTCGTAGACTGGTTTTTATGAAGTGTATTTATTTAGTTTTCTCCACTTATTGAGCCCCGGAGTAAGAGAGGGTAGGAATTCTTCCATGCACATATGTGATACTCCACACAAATGAATAAATTCACCAAACGTGGTGATTCTAAGACTAAATAAATGGCCTCCAAATAAACATACCTTGTTTATTTTCCCATTCTTCAAATGATATTGGATGCCAGACCAATTGATAGACTGAGAAAAATGTGAACATACTGCTGATATGGGGTACAAAAAATTATCAACCAACATTGCAATAAATACCTGCTCAAATAAAAATCAAGAACAATATCAGTAACAGCGAATAATATATCATTATCCCTGCATGTGTCGACTACTGAGACAAGCCTGGTTGTTGTACTTCTACTGACTTCAATTCCTGTATCAATTTTTCTAAATGCATTTAAGTGAAGGTTGCACGCCCAAAACTTGGACAAGGCAAGAGACATGTATCCCATTTTTGTGTTCTATAGGTATTTTAAATCCCATTTTCAGAAGTTCATGACACCAACACAATTTTAAAGTGAGATGGTAAACATTATTGAGAAATATTAATGCGTCATGTGCTATCTTACAATACAGGATGATTATGGGCTAACAAGATAGTACTATTATCTGAATAAAATATAATGTCTTCTACTGTATAATCTTCCATGTTAAAGGTTGGTAGGTCTAAAATTATTATTAAGCAACTTACCGTACCCTTACTTACTGTACCCTTACTTACTGTACCGGATGCCAGCTGTATAGTTAGTCTAGTTAGCTTATTTAAAAGACTGTAATTCACGTTTTTCAGCTCCTAATGAAAAGAATTCTTTCTCCTGCCTTTTCTTCATTTTATGCTCTCTAGATTCAATATGGTATCAGAGAAAAATCCTGATTCCTCTTCCTCTTCTTCTCTAGTGATCTGATTACATCGATCGCTGTGTTTTAATTCATTTAGAATTCTGATTCATCATCCCCATGGCAACCGAAGCTCCGATTTTACCAGAAAACTCAGAGAATTCAGCAACAGCAGGAAGTAATTCCAGCATTGATGATGGATTGAGTCCTTATTACCTCCATCATTCGGATAGTCCGGGTCTTGTACTGGTTTCTCAGCTGCTGGTTGGAGACAATTATGCCTCTTGGAGCAGGAGTATGTTGATAGCCTTGTCCGTGAAGAACAAATTAGGTTTTATCGATGGATCTATCCCAAGGCCAGAAGGTAATGACAATTTAATCAGTGCTTGGATTCGCAATAACAACATAGTCATTTCCTGGATTTTGAATTCTGTATCTAAGGATATATCAGCTAGCATCATCTATTCAGTGTCTGCGTATGAGATTTGGAATGACCTTAAGGAGAGGTTTCAGCAGAAAAATGGCCCACGCATCTTTCAGTTAAGACGTGATCTAATGAATCATGCTCAGTCTCAATTATCCATAAGCACATACTTTACAAAATTGAAGACGATTTGGGTTCTCAACTCGTTAATCAGGCCATCATGCTCTTGTGGAAAGTGTACATGTGGAGGAGTTAAGGCATTAGCAGATCATTACCAAACTGAGTATGTAATGTCATTTTTAATGGGGTTACACGATTCATTTGCTCAAACACGAAGTCAAATACTACTCATGGATCCTATACCCCCAATCAACAAAGTATTTGCCCTTGTTTCTCAAGAGGAGCATCAAAGGAGTTGGAACAATGTGGGAGGAACATCAACTAGAAGTAACCCCATGGCTTTTAACACCAAAAATGAAGGCAGTCTTTTTACACCAAAAATGAAGGCAGCAGATTCAATAGCAGCCAACATTCTGGTAAATATCAGAAAAAGGAACGTCCAGTTTGTACTTATTGTGGTTTTACTGGACACACTATAGACAAGTGTTACAAACTCCATGGTTTCCCCCCTGGGTACAAGCCAAGAGTCAAAGCCTCTTCTCCCAATCAGATGGTTAATGCAACGGCTAATCAGATTTCGGAGAACTCTAATCATCAAGGGAACATGAATAAATTTGTTCAAACCTTGAATTCCAATCAATATCATCATCTGTTAACCATGCTCAACTCCCATCTTGCATCAGCCAAAGGAGACACAGGGACTGATGTGAAACCAACAAACACATCAGGTATCTCACTCTCCATTTCTAATCATCCTATACTTCATTCCTCTAAACACTGGATAATTGACTCTGGAGCTACCAACCATGTATGTTTTGATCAGTCTCTATTTCAGAACATAGCTCCTATTTCAAACTCATTTGTTACACTTCCCAACAACTCACGCATACAAGTAAAATTTTCTGGTTCAATACAACTTAGTTCTTCATTGACATTATATGATGTTTTATATGTTCCTCAATTCCACTTTAATCTGTTATCAGTTGCCTCATTAACTAGAAACTCTTCTCTTCAAGTAAAATTTCTCACAGATTGTTGTATCATCCAGGAAGTTCACAATTTGAAGATGATTGGCAGGGGTAGCAAAGTGGCTGACCTCTATGTCATTGACTCCTCAAGTTGTTTCATTTCTAGTTCATTTCTTTCTGCTAATTCTGCTTGTAATTTTTCCATTACCAATGTAAATAATGTGTCTTCACAGACATGGCACAATCGCCTTGGACATTTGTCTTTTAAACGTTTGGAATTGCTGAGAAACAAGCTGTCAATTGCTTGTAATGATCATAAGATTGTACATTGCTCCATCTGTCCTTTAGCTAAACAAAGACGCCTTTCTTTTGCTTCCCATAACAACCTATCTAAAAATGCCTTCGATCTGGTTCATTGTGACACATGGGGACCGTATCATTCACCAACACATAATGGTTATCGTTATTTCCTAACTTTGGTAGATGATTGTACTAGGTTCACATGGTTATTCCTGATGAAACAAAAATCAGATGTTAAAACCATTATTCCCAAATTTTTCTCCCTGATTGAAACACAATTCGGTAAACACATTAAGAAGTTTAGGTCTGACAATGCACCTGAACTTCAATTCACAGAATATTTCAATTCCAAAGGTGTCTTACACCAATTCTCCTGTGTTGAACGCCCTGAGCAAAACTCAGTTGTGGAAAGGAAACATCAACACCTTCTAAATGTAGCTCTTGCCCTATTCTTTCAATCTCAGGTTCCTCTAAAATTTTGGGGAGAGTGTGTGCTCACTGCTACATATTTGATCAATAGAACCCCTTCCCCGTTATTACATGGTAAATCTCCTTTCCAACTCCTATATGATGCCCCTGTTGACTACAATCATCTCAAGGTTTTTGGTTGTTTGTGTTATGCGTCAACTTTACCATCCACTAGAACAAAATTCCACCCTCGTGCAGTGGTCTGCATATTTGTTGGATATAAGCCAGGTATGAAAGGATACAAACTTTACAACATTCAATCAAAAACTTTCTTTGTGTCTCGTGATGTCATATTCCATGAGTCCTTGTTCCCTTTCCAATCCATACATCATCCTGATGACATTGTAGATCCATTTCCAGATTTAGTCCTACCTATAGCAGCATCTGATATGTCTGTTCTTCCTGAACCTTGTCCCAATTCAACTTTACCATCATCTGATATGTCCATTCAAGTACCTGACTCTAATTCTGCTCCTTTATCTCCTAGTGGTCCTAACACACAACAACTGCCTGAAGATATCACAACTCATGAACCAATGGCTCGACGGACTTCTAGGAATGTCAAACCACCCTCTTACTTACGTGATTATCATTGCAATTTATTTCATCATCATTCCCAACATTCTTCCAACATTTCATACCCTTTACAGAGGTATGTTTCTTATTCATCTCTTTCTCCATCTCACCGCACTTATCTTCTCAATGTTTCTTCCAACTTTGAACCACAATTCTATCATCAAGCTGTTCATTATCCACATTGGCGAGAGGCTATGACAAATGAGTTAAATGCTATGGAGTCAAACAACACATGGTCTGTCCAACCTCTTCCTAAGGACAAACACTCGATTGGGTGTAAATGGATTTACAAAATAAAGTACAGAGCTGATGGTAGTATTGAACGTTATAAAGCACGTTTGGTAGCCAAGGGCTACACTCAACAGGAAGGGCTGGATTTTCTTGAGACATTTTCTCCTGTTGCAAAGTTAGTCACCGTTAAAACATTACTTGCTCTTGCTGCTATAAAGGGCTGGTCCCTCTTCCAGCTGGATGTCAATAACGCATTTTTAAATGGTGACCTGTTTGAAGAAGTGTATATGGATCTCCCATTAGGTTATGATGTACACAGGAAGGTTGGACATAAGGGGGAGAAGCTAGTTTGTCGTTTACACAAGTCAATATATGGTCTAAAACAGGCTTCACGTCAATGGTTTTCTAAGTTTTCACAAGCTCTTCTCCTGCATGGTTTTTCCCAGTCAAAATCAGATTACTCTCTTTTCACAAAAGGAACAGGTTCTTCATTTGTGGCTCTTCTGGTGTATGTAGATGACATCATAATTGCAGGTTCAGATTTGTCTGTAATTGAAGAGTTAAAGTTGTTCCTACATAGCCAATTTAAACTCAAGGATCTTGGTGTCTTGAAGTACTTTCTTGGTTTAGAAATTGCAAGATCTACTTTTGTGGTATATTTTTATCTCAACGTCATTACACCTTGCAATTACTTGAAGATTCAGGCTTTCTTGCATGCAAACCTACTCCTTCGCCTATGGACTCAAAAACAAAGCTCAGCTCCTCAGATGGTGAAGTTCTTTCTGATGCCTCTTCATATAGACGCTTAATTGGACGCTTGATCTACCTCACCGTGACACGGCCTGACATCACTTTTGCTGTACACAAACTCAGTCAATATGTCTCTGCCCCTAGACATCCTCATTTGGAGGCAGCACATTTGGAAAATTTCATAGACTTTCGTAGTCCTGGACAGGGCTTGTTCTTCTCTGCATCTTCAGATTGTCAACTACGTGCATTTGCAGATGCTGACTGGGGATCCTGCTTGGACACCAGAAAGTCTATGACTGGATTTTGTATCTTCCTGGGTGATTCTATGATTTCTTGGAAGTCTAAGAAGCAGACCATTGTCTCACGTTCTTCAGCAGAGGCTGAATATAGGGCACTTGCCTCCACAGCTAGTGAAATTGTTTGGCTTCATCAATTGTTAAATGATTTTCACATTCAACAATCTGGTCCAGCAACCCTCTTTTGTGACAACCAGGCAGCCATCCACATTGCTAGCAATCCTACTTTTCATGAACGGACGAAGCATATCGAAATAGATTGCCACTTTATTCGCGACAAAGTTACTGATGGATTTATCAAACTTCTTCCCATTCGTTGAGTAGTAGTTGACCGTCTCGCATTCACCAAAGCACTGCCTTCAACCTCTTTGCTTCCCTTCCTATCCAAGATGGCAGTTCTTGACATTCACCGGCCACCTTGAGGGGGAGTATTAAGCAACTTACCGTACCCTTACTTACTGTACCCTTACTTACTGTACCGGATGCCAGCTGTATAGTTAGTCTAGTTAGCTTATTTAAAAGACTGTAATTCACGTTTTTCAGCTCCTAATGAAAAGAATTCTTTCTCCTGCCTTTTCTTCATTNATTAAGCAACTTACCGTACCCTTACTTACTGTACCCTTACTTACTTACTGTACCGGATGCCAGCTGTATAGTTAGTCTAGTTAACTTATTTAAAAGACTGTAATTCACGTTTTTCAGCTCCTAATGAAAAGAATTCTTTCTCCTGCCTTTTCTTCATTATATGCTCTCTAGATTCAATAATTATGGATAAGATAAAACGGTTACTTCAGGAGAAAAGTAGAGGTGAACTTACAAGACACCAGTTATAAGATGCAAGTGACAACGGAGAAGCCTCAGGAGACAACAAATTGCATAACTTCACCTCTATTCTTGTCAGGTTCCACATGGAAAGAAGTTCAATGATTGTACAAACAAGAAGGCAGCCAACCAATTTCAATCCTGACCAAACAAGAGAAGTTAGTCATATATGATTAGAAATCAAAGAGCAGATGTACTCCTTTCAAAGATAAATTAAGTCCAACTCAAAATATAAGATTTGTGCTTCATGCTTCGGCCTCTAATGCCATACAAGCATAAATAATTATTCGTGTCAAAAAGTTAGTAAACAGTCCTTGACATGCTCACACTTCGAATTCCATGTTATTAGGTCACTTGAAATGATTACACATATCTACATGAGCAATTCATAGTAATCACCCAAATAATTTTTCCTATTTAATCTTTAATTGATAGCCAGATGCTTCCAAATTCCAAGACATAATAAACGAGATAAAAACGTGAATCAGTGTAAACAAATTGAAGGTCTTTGGATTTATCAAACATACAGCTAATGTTCCTGTCCCGAGCTCAGTTCTTCACATCCTAAATAACCCAATTTACCAAGAAGTGAAGTGCTCACCATATGCTGGAAAATCTGTTTCGCCAAGCAAGTTCCCTTTAGAATAAAACTTTAGTGCTGCTGCTACATGTATCCCAGCCATAATATATGGCGTTACAAATCCCCAAGACAAGTAGCAATGTACAGAAAATAATGCACGGTTCATAATCCAGTTGACTTGTGTCGTATATGACTCTAATACAAATGTTTGCTTCCTCAAATAATTCCAGTATCTACACCAATAGAGCGTAAGAAACAAGATAAAGGTACAATGGACCAACCAGAAGCACATAACTGATGATTCTGGATCGAGAGTTTTAGTTATAAATACAGACCTTCCAAAGTTAAGATCAGTAGCAAGAGGATGTGGAAAAACAGCAACAGGTGGAGATGTAATTAGCCTCTTATGAGCCCCTGAAAGGAAGACAAGTATTAGCATCTAGTGCACATATTTCAGCTACCTATATAACGCAAACTAGAAAACCATATTTATAACTGAACATTTTTTCTTGTAAAAAAAGGCAATAATTTAGTACACCCATTAATTGGAGCATAATCACTTAAGCGGAAGAAGTACCGCAAACATAATACCAGCAATAGCTGCAAGAGTCATGTCATCTGAGTAGCCTCCATCTCGAAGCTCTGAAACTACACCATGGCGGTCATTTCTAAAATCATCTGCATGCATCTGCAATGAGAAAATTCAAATTTAAGATTCCTGATAATGGTCTGATTCTGAATATGCACACAGAACTTACCATCATGCATCCTCCCCATAAAAAGAATGTTTTTCCGCCTGTTGCAAACCCCATTGAACAAGGCTGTAAATAGATATGAACTGCTAGGTTAGTATCCTGAAGAAAATTATTATGTGAGGAATTACACAATGCATACCATAACAAATGAAACCAAGAAGGTATATGTTAAACGATATCAATTTACCATTACATTTCGAGATGATTGTAGAAACTTGAGATACTAGTATAAATGCAACAAAACCCACTTGCTCCTTGATAATAATCGAGAAATAGGAAAAATAAGACAGACGATAGATTAATCCAAGTACAAATTTATAGAAGTGAGTGACTAATGTAGTTGAGGAAGGAAATAAATAGGCAAGAACCCTCTCATATTCTCTCCCCCCTTCACTAACATATTTTTCCCAGTTCATGTTCCACCAAGTTGCAAATCAGTAAGTTCCATTAAATTTTAATGAAGAAGATTATATTTATATTCTCTTGTTTAATTTCATCAACAATTAATGTTCCACATTGTGCATGAAATTGCAGATGACTACTTAATGCACGTTATGGAAATTAATTTCAAGAAATGAATCCCACTTTTGGCAAGATGTCCAGTTCCAAAATATATATTGAACAATGCCCAAAGCTCTTTTTCTACCAATTATTTGATTAACAACAGAAATAGACAACACTTCCAAAACTCTTTGGTCATCACAAGTTACAAAAAGGACCAAAGCACATTTCACTTTTATCTTTTGATTTATGCTAAGGAATGATGTTAAGAGTGATAATAAAATCCTTTCGAACCACTTTAAAACATATTTATTATGGTCTATCTCACCCTGTTCTAATTTCTCTTGGGATCACGTCAATATTTTGAGCAGCTTATTTAGGTCTACAAAAAACGTGTCCAAACCACCTAAGTTTTCTTCCCTTAATTTAGTGTCACTTCCACTTGTTAGCATATATGTTATCATTTTTTATTTTGTCCATACTTGTTCAGCCACACAGCCTCATTTCTACAACAATCAGCTTAAGGACATATTATCCTCACTCCTCAGCACAATACTTGACATAAAGCATATTTGGTCAAATAACTGTTATATAGAACTTGTTTTTTATGTTTATTATCTTCTTATAGCATCAAACACTTATGGAACTTCGTCATTCCATCCAAATCAGACTAATTTTACGTCTAACGTTTTTTCATGTCCCCCTTCCATATTACTAATCAAGCCAAAATACTTATACATCGTCTCTCAATTGTATGATATGAATCTTTACAATGACTTCACTATCATCGTTATTCTTATTATGACTAGAACATTACATATATTTTGTCATAGCTCTGGTTAACTTAAGACCTATAAATTCCATAGTGCTCCCCCAAAGTTCTAGCAGACAATTTATAGCCCTCCTAGTCTTGTCAACTAAACTGTCTCACAAGCTTATTCATGACTAAGTGAAAAGGTAAGAGATCAAAGTAAACCTTTAAATAAGCCTGGAGTAATACAAAATTCTCTACCAGAAGACTAAATCTCACCAATCTATTTAATTTCTAAAACTGCGTCTTTTAAACTGGGCCAATGATTATTCTTGCCCCATTTTTACTTTTACCTTGGCTGCCGTTTAACAACATAATATACAATGTTCCCTAATTTTTTCGCCTTGTATTCTACCATTTAGCTCTTTTGGCAAGCTATACTGACTTTCCTCCACATTATACCTAGTAGTTCTAATATTTTCACTGTTTTGTCGCAATGATTCGTTTGGGTTTATATAATACCTGCTACTAGTGGCTAATTACTCGAAAATGCAATGTGATTACAATAGCTTGAAGTCATTTAAAAATACACTTTGCAATGCCAAATCATCAGCTTTACGTCAAATGGACACCCTTCAAGAGTATTACACACTATTTTCTGTCAACGGATCTGTTGAGTTCATATAAAGTAATAAAGAAAATTTCAACTGTGGAAGCATCCCTATATTCAGTTCTTTTTCTAAACTAACTTCTTTACACACATGTCCATCAGAATACAGGAACTCATTCTTACCTAGCCAACACTCTGGACACCTAAATGGCGAGTTGCTTTAACTTCCAAACCATTAAATCGGATTCTAATTGAGAGTCAGGAGGGAATTGGGTTCACCCTAGCCAACCCTCGTACACTTTTCACCACACCCAAGATCTGATGTAGTGCATAGCTAATAAAAAACAACCTAATGAAACCTATTATTTGTCAACCTACTGCAAAATCGCTATGTTTACAACACTATCTTCCTATTCAACCATATAAAATCAATGCACCACACACTTGTACTTGCTCATGTGAACACTCAGGAGTAATGATTGTCAAACATATAATGCATAGATGATTGAACAAAAGGATACCAAATGCAGGATAAACTTGTACCATGTGATATTCATATATGCAGTAACTTCCCAAACTTCCAGATGGTAAATCAAGAGGGTATCCAGTTTGAATAAATATCTGCACATTTTTGCCAAAAAAAAAAAAAAACGAAAGTAAGAGATAATGGCAAACAAAAAAATAAATAAAAGAATGACTCATCACTCAGATTGAAGTGCCAAAAATGACTTTAGAAAAATGTTACAACAATGGTTTTTATATCAGCATACATCGGGATTTTTCTCCATTTCAGCAGTGAGGGCTCCTATCGACCCAGGATGCAGCCTAACATCATCATCCAGAAATAGGACATACTTGGTGTCTTTATGCATGTTCTGTACCCCAACCTGCAAGACATACAATACTGTACGTAAAACACAAAATCCAATAGAATGCTTATCTGCTCCATTCAGTTTTTCAAAGATTATCTATTAAGAACCGTGTTTAAACAATGGAATGTTAACAACTCGCAACCATTTATCACATAAGTCCACTTTTTGAACAGATAAATTTATAACTACATACTTCCAACAGAAAAGTAACCATTAAAGTAGCTATATACCAACTGATTATGAATCTTCTGACTACAGGTTGTTGACATACCAGCTACAACAATCCTTACATCTACGTCATCCTGCACAATATTCAAGTTTACACATGGAGACAGAATTTTGTAAGAATGAAGAATCATAAAGATTGGAAGGAATGAGCATATCTACTTAGGTAGAAACTTAAAGCAAGGTCACGATATAACACCATAACCATATGTACAGCTTACTTGAATAAAAAACAAGAAAATGATAAATAGATGTAAGTCTATCTTGGGATTAAAAGGCTCTAATAATTAAAAAATCGTGCGAACTTAAACAAGAACGATCACTTAATTTTTCACAATATAAATCTCTGACTGCTAGAGTGCAATAGGCCACCGCCAAATATCAAATAGCACAAGCATAGGCAGAATATCCGAAGTAAAATATCTTATTCTCCAATGCATTCATTGATATCGTTTACATGGAAGCAACTAAATGATAGGCCCCAAATCACATTTCGGATACGTTCTGGCTTTCAAAGCATTGAGTCGTTTACAGAAGAGTATCGACTTCCTTGTCAGATTTTTTCCCTTTAAAATACCTAATTTGCTCCAATCATCAGTGTTTGATATAATCCATCCTTCTACCCCAATACCAGTTTGATTGCTTCTGACTTCTGACAATAATCTATGCCTGACATATATTTTAGAATGTGCTCATAACCTTCATAAAAGAGTTTGTCTTTTTAACATGTACCACCATAACAATATGATCAGTCACACCACCAAATCTTTCAGCACATCACGTGCCATGAAGGGGAGAGAGAAAATGATGATTTTTTTTTTTACCCAATCAAAAATTATTAATTTGTCTATGAGGAACCAGATGTAGAAACATATTAATTTCCTAAGAGATACAGTATGTCCAATTGAAAAATGTGCCACAGATGGTGTAGTTTGGCAAATTAACAAGATTATGGAAGAATAACTAGCAAAAAAAAATTTAAAAAAAAAATAAAAAAAAAAAAAAAACCCAGAGAACTCTAACATCCACCACCTTTAGTCAGAGTTCTAGTACATTTATATAAACTTATTCGAGAATAGTCAACGAAGACGACAAGTATAAAATCCACTACGCCTCAAGTTGCTTTTGGAACTAAAAATTACAATATATTGCTCCATTTTCAGTGATTGAACCAATGAATTCAAAAGGACAATTAACCAAACTTGAGATTCTCTCTCTCTCCCGCCTTAACCAAACTTGAGATTCTCTCTCTCTCCCGCCTTAACCAAACTTAAAATCCACTTGGAAATCTCTATTATTTTTTTCTTTCTTTCTTCCTTGCATTTTTTCTTTTTTCATTTTTGGGGGAAGTGATAGGAGAATAATTTCATGACATGCCTATTTATATAATCTTGGAGAAAAAAAAAAAATTGGAACTGGATAATGAATTAAGATTAATATAAAGTGGAAAAAGAATAGAAATATAATTAAACATATCTTCCACGCTTTTAGTGGGCATTGAAACAAAGTACTGCTGAGAACTCAGCCTTTTGCTACCTGAGTTAGGTCTCATTGGCTCACACTTGAATTCTCATAAGACTTAAAATGACAAATAATGATTGCAGGACAAAATAATGATAAAACAATGTCATATCTTCTTATAATTAAAGAGAAGTACACAAGCGATATGTTCAGAAAAAGATATGATAAGTTAAAATAAGTGAAATCACTCTTACAAACAGCTAAAAGGAAACCTTAAAATCTGCTAACAATTGAGATACAGCATGGTAAGCGGGATCTTCTATAGTGTCAACCACAAAGAGAAATTCCAGGGGACCACCATATAGAGATGTAATCTGCAATCATAAACCGTAACATGATAATAAGAATTTCTTCTTTAACCTCAATCTGTTCATCTGGTTATGAGGACTAGTAAGTTGAGGAATCTCTACATAAAAAGAAGAGAAGTATTATAAGAGTAACTCTCAATTGTGCATTTTGAAGAAGTTCTGGTTTCAGGAGAAAATATACATGTAATCAGTAGAATTCTACATGATCAATAATATGTCTTGACAGAAAATAGATGAGAATTAGAAACAAATGCAGGACAACATAAAATTGGTTTGTCAAGTACATTTCTACTGTTGGAGCATTTCTAGTGGTTCATTTAGTAAGATGAATCTGCACACATTGCTAATACAAAGTTACCTGCAAAAGCTTAAGCTACTATTATATGAGTAACGAAACCTCTAAGAGTAATTCACCTGAGTTCTCCAGTTATGCAGATTGTGTTCTCCAAATCCCTTTAAGGGCATGACAACTGTAACTCTTGGCAAATTGACCTGAGTAGAATGCTCAAGGGCATTTATATCATGATATAGAAAAGCAAAGGTATTGCCATGTTTCATACTATACTTCATCTGTCTTATCTCTCTACGCCTGTACAAGAAATTTTTACTAAGTTAACAAAAATTGAGTTTTTCTGCCATCACCAAAGCATAAACTGAACTATTAGGAATCAACGATGTTAAACACTGGATCATTAAGTTATAATACCTGACATAAGCAGCCAAAGCCCATCCAAGGGCAAGAGCTAAGCAAATAAAAAATCCCTGCAGCAATAGAGGACTCAGATATACATATGAAGATATTACTATGGGTAGACATGAATGAATCGAAGAACGCTAATAATGTTCACTCTTCTGGAAATAACATAAATGAAGAAGAAAAAAGGGAGAGTAAGATGTAAGATATCCTGCTATATTAATTAATATTCAATATCCCAAATAATTAATAAGATTCCCTCGGAACCAACACTGTTTCACGTATCAAAGCCAATAATTTTAAATAGATAATATCAAGTAGAGGAGAATCATTAATAATATTATTTAGTAGAATGGTTTTTTCATATATTTAATGCATCTATTTACTTTTTAATAATTTTACCAAACATCTGTATATTGCCACATTATCTTATGATAAAACAATATATTTATCACACAGTTATAACCAGATATTTGTGGAATTACAGATGAAAGTATACTGTATGATTAGATTGAAATAGTACTAGTATAATATAGAATACACGTGGATTCTGGGACAACTTGATTTTCCCTTCAATTGTAAAACAACAGTCCTTTTGTTGTCACAAATTATTGGCCAATTATTAAATGAGAAGGCTAATTATGAAATCTTGTCTTTACTCTCGGCATAGTCCCTCTATTGACTTTCAAAAATTTTGTCAGAACAAGGACTTCTAAACGTAATAATTATCAGCTCTATATCAGCTCTAAAGTATTCAACTTTTCCTTCCTCTTTATCTTATTTTGGCCAATTCTAGTTAAGATTCGTAAAAACAAAGTGATTCTACGGAATGCAAAGGGGGATGAATGCTCGTTGGGTCACAAAACTAGAAAATAGGAACCAACACCTGAAGTTCACGTGATTCAAATTACCAAAGCAGCCACCATACGATGACCAACTAAGTAACACTCATTGAAAACTTTGAATTTCTAGCATTTGACCGACCTTATCTATCCAAATTTGATGCACAGATAAGCAATGATCGTGAACCTCTAAAGATCTTGTAAAATGTTTTCTCTATCTATCCGTGGTTACCACATAAATATTGTAGCTCAGGGTTTGCATACCTTACTTGAAGCATATTCATATTACTTAAAAATAACTAAAAATAAAAAAAAAAATCTTTTAAACTAATGCAGAAATCTTCTAAATCAAAACAAGACCAAATCAATGCAAATAAATAAATAAATAACTCCATCCTGCCAAAGCCCCAATTTCAATTTCAAACTTTGACCACGCAAAATTCTTATTGCTCATTTATCATAATAAAAATCTAAGGGATAATCTCCGTCACAAACAATGCAATGTTTCATGTATCAGAACTCATGAGATCCAAACCAACTGCCATTGTAACTCAAAAATCTTTAACGTGAAATTCAAATCATACAAGAATTTGGAGAAAAATGGATTCAAAATTCAAACTAAACCTGGGGGAAAGAAAGTTAAATTGCACCGTTGCCACTTAATTTGAATTATCAGTAACATTCAAAGCCAAAAAAATGCAGTCACATTCTCCCTAACACAAAAACATTTAAGAATTCCCAAGCTAAATTAATAATCCTCTGATGACAGATCCGAAACGAACTAAAAGCAAAGGTGCTCCTTTTCGCTCCATAAGAAAGCAAAAGCATAAAAAAATTCAAAAAGGCAAAAAAAAATAAAAAATACATGCTTTCTCACTTTTTGAAGAGAGAATTGTACCTGGATCTGAATAAAAATTGCGAGGGGACAACAACAAGCTCTGCTAGCAGCCAATAAAAACGCGTCCAATGAATCAAACGATGACATTCTTCCTACAATGCGTGTACCAGGATGAACTATCAATGTCCAATTCTTTCTTAACACTACATATGAGAGCAGGGTTCCAGGGCAAAACAATGCTGCAAAATTCCAGGCCAATGAATACACACAAAGATAAAAAGATTTTTCTCCCTCCACTCTCTCTCCCTTTCTCTCTCTCTCTCTTTCAGATCGCCATTGATGGACTAGTGGAAGATAGAGAGAAAAAAACAGTGGAGAGAAAAAGAGGGATAACGTGAGAGACTGCGCAAATTTATATTTGGAAGTATGGTGAATTTTAGAGAGAGAAACTCTGTTATTTTTATTTTTATTTTTATTTTATTTTCTTTTTAAAATTTAAATTTTTTTGGAAGACAGAGAGGAGAGGGAGAGACCGTTAATTAATGATTAGAGCTTGGAGCCACGTGTGAGGTGGCACGTGTGGAGTGGTGGGGCTGACCATTTTTTGAGGAAGGTGCTTTTTCGTTATTCGAATCTTTTTTGTTTTATTTTTTTATATGGGTTAATTTCATAAACGGTCACTTAACTTATTTTAAAATTACAAAATGGTCACTGAAGTTTAAAAATTGTAGAAACGGTCACTGAGATTTTAATTTATTTCACAAACGATCACTGAATGACCGTTATGATTTTAATTCAAACTTAAACGACCAAAACACGTAAACATAAAAGTTTGACCATCTCAAGTGCAAATTTCTTATTATTAAGTGCCACATTTGGAGTCTCGAATCACCACCTTCCGACCACCAAGACCACCAGATCAGACCACCACCAGTCTCGCCTCACTCTCCTCTACAACCTCCAACCAACCATCAAACACAACATCAAGAATCAGTAGAAAATCGAGCTAAAAAACCTTATCTCGCAAACTCCTTTTTTGTCGAAAAACCCACCTCTGGCAAGCCCAAGTTAAATTTCAGTGATCATTTTATAATTTTTAGGTAAGTTCGATGATCGTTTGGAAGAATGTATTCTGGAATGGTAGATTAATGATGGAGAATGTGTGATTGAAAAAGAAAAAAAAATTATTAATGTGATGGAAAATATTATTTTATTGAATAATGTGTGATTGCAAATGAGTAAAAGAATGAGAATAAAATTTTTATTAATTCATTAATTTTATTAATACTTCCTATGTATTTTGGATGAAAAAAATAATTACAATTGATAGGACAATTAAAGAATCTCAAAGAACAAGCTGTCACATAGAATGATTATTGCAATCGCTGATAATGAATATCATTACTCTGACTTAAGAAGTCTCGTGCCTTGTGGTATACTTTTATTGTCATTTATATCTATAGTTACTCTAAATTTTTTTATTTTTTTTATTTTTTTTTTCCAAATAACGGAACTCAAGCAATGCATCAAATTGAAAATCCAAACATGGACAAAATTGTCTTTATTAAAGTAAAAGTATGAATATGATGAGATGTTTGGTAGGAATTAGAATTCAAAATTTATTTTTTAAGTCAAAGTCAACAATTAATTTTAATTGCATATTTCATGTGATTCACAACTTTTCAATCACACATTTCATTAATTTTTATCAAAATTTACTAAAAAATTGATTTTAATCCCCACACTGTTTGACAACCATTATTTCAAAATTCTTCAATTTTCATACTCATTTTTAACCACACATTTACACAATAGAATATTTCAAATGTAAATCAAAAAAAAAAATAAAAAATAAAAAAAATTCCCTACTTCTTAACCACTTATTTTTCACAAATCACTATTTAAAACTATATTTTCTCAAATATCGGTCATCAAGGGGCTATGTTTAAAATAGTGAAAAATCCAAAGTAAAGTGTGGCCTACTTGTGTTGGCCGAACAACATGCGGATCATGCGTATCGGCAGCCAATGTACATACTACTGGTCCCCAACTGTTACATTCGATCACATGGTTGCGGGTCAATCTCAAATAAGTGAATTTCATTGCAACACAAGAAAAATTTATCATGGTACACGCATTGTACACAATATGACCTTCTAATTTCAACGCATTAGACAATAAAATCGGAATTTATTACCAACAATTATCATGCTAACTTTGGGACTGGAAATTAGCTGTCAAATCTTAAGAAGGAATTAGTCACACAGATCATGGGAGCAGGCTCTCAATTCACATGTATATGCCAGATTTGTCAATATTTGATAGCATACAAAATACTTAACAATCATGTGCCATATGCAACTTAGCATGTGATAGGATCCATAGTTTAGAGGAGAGAGTACCTATGGGTGGGATGTTGAGCGAATAGCTCGTCGGCATGTTGATTCGACTTGCATTCAAGAATAGTTGCGAATGCAAATTGTTCGTCGATGGCTTGCAAGTTGTTTATGTTTTTTGATCAAATTCGGTGGGGCGAGCCAAATCACACTTTGATGAAATGAGAAGATAGTAGTGTGATTTTCTCTTTTAAATCTTTTTTGATCGTAGTAAATTACTGCAGCGGCAATAGAGGGCATAGTCTCACATTTGAGACAAACCTCTTCAATCTTGTGTGTTCTTGAGTTTTATCTCTTTCTTTCAATTGATTGTTGTAACGTCCCGAAAATCTTAAAATAAAAATTTAGTTGTTATATATATTATATTTTATTATTTTGAAATTTAAGGGATTAAAGTGAAATACGTTTTAAATTCTTTTGTTTTTGGGTCAAATATTTGGATTTTGATAAAGTAATGATAAGTATATCAATATCGTACTCGTTGGATATCTCGTATTTAATCATGTATTTTAGATTCGAGAAAATGTAAGACTATGTTTGATAGCCATGGTTTTCCATGGAAAATAGAAAATAATTTCCATTTTTCATGTTTTAGCTTGTTTGATAGTCATTTTTTGCCATGAAACTTGTTTTCCATCTTCACTCCACACGTGCACATTTTCTTTCAAATTGTGGAATTAGTTTTCCCACCATTTTGGTGG
>CAIGRQ010102131.1:0-25554 GCA_903798375.1 Fraxinus sp. D2006-0159 | reverse complement strand
ATTAATCTTGACTACATACGTTTTGCATAGGATTTTGGTAAAGAAATTAAATACTGGTGCAACTGATACATGTAATTGGATATTCTATGAACACGAAATGAAGGAGATATAATGCATTACCTCAATAAGTGGAAAAAAGAGAGCTAGATTGAACTTTATCATCTTTTTAGCAGGACATCAACACCTAATTATCTATGCCCTATATTTTTTTAAAAAGAACAGAGCGACCTTTAAACGCAAAGTCTAGAAAATAAACTTTGAATCAAGTTTCTTAATATTATTTTTGTCACCTATCATCATTTCAAGTGTTTTAAATTTAATGTAAATAATGCTTAAGACAAATAATTTTTTTATATATATTTANTGACCTTTAAACGCAAAGTCTAGAAAATAAACTTTGAATCAAGTTTCTTAATATTATTTTTGTCACCTATCATCATTTCAAGTGTTTTAAATTTAATGTAAATAATGCTTAAGACAAATAATTTTTTTTATATATATTTACGCTTTCATATAGCTAATTATACTATGACACGTGCATTGCATGTGCGTCTGGCCAGTTTGTACAAAAAAACGTCTTTAAAAGTAGGTTAATTGCTTATCAATTTTTTGTGGGCGCGACTTTGATGACATGGTATACACTAACTTCAAGGAAATTCAAATAAGCGTAGATGCATGCATCTGTCAACATACACAATTGTTTGATAAGTTCACTGGAAAATATTTTAAAAATGACAAAATGACGAATGGGTAATAGTTTGATAAGTACTAAAATTTAATATCAATTTCAAAACATTAAAGAGAGTTCAATGCCACCTGAAAATCTTTAAATTTTTAGAAACTAAGAAACATTTGGGAAAGTTTAGTTGTAACTAGAATACTTACCTATTTGACAACCATTATTTTGGGAAAAAAATAAAAATAAAGTTTTCAATAGTGATTTTTAAGAAGATGTGTGATTAAAAAATAGAGAAAAAAATTTGTTTATTGCATAATATTTTATTGTGTGAATGTGTAAAGGAAATGCCTCTAGCCAATATGCTATGAGGAGATATTCATTTATAGATAGAAGATACATGGTAGCTGTACAATTACAAACATGGAAACAAATATACAAGGAAAACAAACTGCTACAATTGTGGAGAATCATTGATATCTTGGTCATAATCAAAGGAATGAGATTGTCCTCTAATATCCCCCCCTCAAAGTTGGCGTGGTAGAAAGAGGAAAAATGCACAACTTGCCACGATCCAGTAAAAACTTTAATTTGGCCACCGCTTTTATGAAAATATCAGCCAGCTATAGGTGTGAGGGGACAAAGCTGAGACTAATAACCCTTCGAGCAACAAGTTCCCGTACAAAATGATAGCCAATATCAATATGTTTGGAGCGAGATTTGGTTACCGGGTTGGAAGCAATGAATATGGCACTATTGTTGTCGTATAAGAGTCTCGAAGGAGAGGAGAGGGTGATTTGGAGCTCTCGAAGAAGTGGGAGTGTCCATGAGAGTTCTGCAGCAACAGAGGCAAGAGCACAGTACTCGGCCTCAGCACTAGAGCGTGCATTGGTAGTTTGCTTTTTAGAGCACCATGAAATTAAGTTGCGGCCAAGATAAACAACAATCCGGTTGTTGAATGCCGAGTGACGGGACAGCCAGCCCAATCTGCATCAGAATAGCCGAGCCAAGTCTGAGAGGAATCCCGTGAAAGTTGCAGGCCATAATGGTAGATTCCTTTGACATAGCGTAAAATATGCTTCAAGGCTCTAAAATGATCAACAGTGGGAGCATTCATATATCGACATATAGAGTTAACACTATAGGATAAATCCGGCTGCGTAAGAGTTAAATATTGTAAAGCGCTAGCTAGGGAACGAAACTGTGTAGCATCTGAATAAGAAGGACCAGAATCGATTAAATGAGATCCCACCAAAAAAGGAGTTGAGATAGGCTTGCAATCCACCATTTCTGCTTGAGTCAACAGATCAAGCGCATATTTAGCTTGGCTGAGAAAAAGACCATTGTCATTTCTAACAACTTCAATCCCCAAGAAATAGTGTAGATCACCGAGATCCTTCATGGAAAATTCTTTAGCTAGCCGATCAATGAGAGAACGCATCATAGAAGAATTATTTCCTGTTATTACCATATCATTGACATATAGGAGAAGATAAATAACACCATGAGGACTATGATAGACAAAGAGAGATAAATCTGCACGACTAGTAATAAACCCAATACCAAGTAAAAATTGACTGAAACGCTGAAACCATGCTCGAGGAGTCTGTTTAAGACCATAAAGAGCACGTGTAAGCGATAGACATGAGTTGGGAATTGCGGATCAATGTAGCCTGGGGGTTGCTCCATATATACTTCCTCGAAGAAAAACCCATGAAGGAAGGCGTTTTTTACGTCAAGTTGACGTAAAGGCCAATTATTCATAGCAGCAATGGACAAAATAATGTGAACAGAAGTAGGTCGAACAACGGGGACTAAAATTTTCTTCAAAATCAATGCCATGCTTTTGAGAAAAACCTTGTACCATTAGACGAGCTTTGTAACGCTCAATGGATTCATCGGCATGAAGCTTGGTCTTAAAAATCCATCTACAACCTACAACATTATGATCAGGTGGATGAGGAACTAATCGCCATGTGTTATTGTGCTTGAGAGAGGCAATTTCATCATCCATTGCCAATAGCCAAGCTGGATGCTTGACAGCTGACTTATAACCACGAGGCTCTTTAACTGCAAGATGTACTTGAAACCACGGAGGAGCAGTGAAAGAACATAACAAATGAATAATGTGAGGTTTAACAATTCCATCCCGAGCACGGGTGATCATGGGGTGAGTAGAGATAGACGGTCGGACAGCGGAAGAAGAGGCGCGTGGAGGGACGTCCAAAGCTAGTTCAGGCAAAGAAGGATGAGAAAGTGGAGGCATGGCAATGGGACTTGAATCATCACATGGAACACAAGGAGTGGAGGCCGAACTAGAAGCTGGAGTCACACCCATGGGAAAAGAACTGTCACATGTATCAGTAAAGGTGACATAATCAGTGCCAAACGAAGAACGAATAGTGAAGGTAGCATAAGGAAAATAATCCTAAAAAAATTGAACATGGCGAGACACATAGACCCAGTTAGTTTTCTTATCCAAGCAACGAAAACCCTTATGAAGAGTACTATAGCCAATAAAAATACAAGGAGTAGAGCGAGGTGATAATTTATTGGGCATATAATTACGTAGAAAGGGAAAATAAAGACAACCAAATGTACGAAGTAAGGAATAAGAAGGAATTTCACCGTATAGAATTTCATGAGTCTTGCCATCAAGAACGGGTGATGGGAGTCGATTGATGAGATAGCATGCCGTGGAGAAGGACTCAACCCAAAGATAAAGAGGTACATGCCAATGAAACATTATAGTGAGACCAGTTTTTGTGATGTGATGATGTTTTCGCTCCGCAATACCGTTCTGATTAGGTGTATAAGGACAAGCTATATGTTGCACAATACCACACTTACGAAGAAACTAAGTAAAACGATGATTGGTGAATTCCGTTCCTCCATCACATTGAGATGATTTGATTTTACAGTCAAATTGAGTAATTACATGCTGGTGAAATCGAACAAAAATGTCAAAAAAATCTGACTTAAGCTTTAAAGGGAAGAACCAATTAAAGCGAGAGAAATCATCTATCAAGACACAATAGTATCTATAATCGGATGGAGAGGGAATTGGCGAGGGACCCCATAAATCGCAGTAAATCCGTTCAAATAAAAAAGAGCAACATTGATTCAAATTTGGAAAAGGCAAGAGGTAACTTTTTCCTAATTAACAACCAGAACACGGTTTTGAATTAAAGTTGCCTTAATCAGAAAATGTGATTACACCATGCTTATTCAAAGAGAAAACAATGCGAAAAGAAGGATGTCCTAATTGTGCATGCCAAATGACGGAAGGTGCACGGGAATTACATAGAGAAAGACTGGACAAAAAACTTGCATGCCACGATCAAGAATATAGAGCCCTTTCTCACAGCGCCCGACTCCCACCACCGTTCTTGTTGCTACATCCTGTATGGTAAAACCAGAAGAAGAAAATGTCGCTAAACAATTGTTCTCACAAGTTAGCTTACTAATGGACAATAGATTTTTAGTAATGTAAGGAACAAGAAGAATATCAGACATTTTTAAAGGATGAGAAGCAACAAGAGAGGAGATAGAACCAATGCGAGAAATAGGCAAAGATTGACCGTTACCCACAAAGACCTGTTGATTACCAGTGTAAGGGATAGATTTATCAAGAGCATCAGCATCATTAGTCATGTGATAAGTTGCTCTCATGTCTGTATACCACTCAGTATCTTGGGAATCATCAAGGGAGGTGGCAGCAAATGCTTCAATCAAATCGTCAGCCTTAGCTTTCTTCAATAGTTTACCAAGTTTATGACATTTCTTAGCAGTGTGCCGTTCTTTCCCACACCATTGGCAAGTGATTGCAGAGGTCTTAGCAGGTTGGCCTGATGCTAGTAAGGAAGAGGCTGGTTTGAAACGACCAGAAGAGGAACCACGTTAGACAACCATAGCCGACTGAGAAGAAGAATCCCCCGGGATTGACCAAGGAAAAAGCTCATGGCTGAGAGCTTTCGGAACCAGATTAGCAAAAGAGGGTAGCGGCAACTGTGACAACATGGAGGTTGAAAAAACTTTAAAATCAGAACTAAGGCCATGTAGAAACCAATGTACTTTGTTCGTGTCATCAACTGGTTTGCCAATAGCACTAAGCTGATCACATAATGTCCGGAAAGAGCGTGCATATTCAGCAACACCACGAGAGCCGCGCTGCATCAGTTGGAGTTCTCTAGTCTTTAAGTTATGAGAAAATGAAACTTCAAGGGCTAGCCAATCACGAGCTGTAGTGCAATTAACAACTTCAGCCATACATTCCTCAGTGAGAGAGGCATACAGAAGGCTGAGTAAAATACGATCCTACGTGTGCCATGTCTTGTAGGCTGGATTAAGAACAAGATCATTTCCAGCATGGACTTGAGCGACGGGTGCAGACAAAGACCCATCCAAAAAACCTATAAGATCCTGACTTTCAAGCAGGGAACAAGCTAACGACGCCACAGGAGATAATTGGTGGGAGTGAGTTTGATAGTCACCATGTCAACCATTGTATTGAGCGGAAGCAGAGAAGTGTTGGATTCGGCCATGGAAAAAAAGGCAAATGGTTGACCTATTGGCTTGGATACCATGTAAAGGAAATGTCTCCAGCCAATATGCTGTGAGGAGATATTCATTTATAGATAGAAGATACATGGTAGCTGTACAATTACAAACATGGAAACAAATATACAAGGAAAAAAAACTGCTACAATTGTGGAGAATCACTGATATCTTGGCCATAATCAGAGGAATGAGACGGTCCTCTAATAGAATGTATAGTTAAAAATGAGTATGTAGAAAAATTGTTTGAAAATAATTGTAGTCAAACAAATGCTTATTCTGAGGTTGTTTAATTGAAATTAAATAGTCGTAGAATTATTTAAAGAATAGACTTATTGAAGGTTGAATGATTTAAATCTTACAAAACAAAATTAGCCAGATCAATTAGAAACTTCAACTGATTAAATGCTGGGGCGTTCAATTAATTTGATTTAATTTCGTTTCTCAAATGATTGACTATACACATCCTTGTAGATAAAAATGAATAACACTAACCTCTTTGATATCCTATAGCTCGGGCAATATTAATTCACTATATTTGAAGGTGAAAAATAATACAAGCAAAGTTTTAACTAATTACATCTTTTATTACTTTCTAATAAGATATTTAGCCCATGATTGATAGAGATTAAAATCGAATTTTTAGTAAATTTTGATAAAAGTTAATGTGATGTGTGGTTGAAAAGTTGTGGTCCCATGAAATGTATAGTTAAAATTAAATGCTGATTTTGATTTGAAATTTTAATTGGATTTTAATCCAAACCAAACAGAGACCTAATGAGATTAACGACTTATAATTATAAAAAAAATTATACCGAATCTATAAAACTACACCAAAAATATACCGTCTATAAAACTACACTGAAAATATGCTATCTTTCCAAGGATATTTACAATTGAACTGCCCAAATAGTAAAAATATGTCTTTGTCTCCCATTCACTTTATAGTATTAGTTAGGAGCAAAACAACATATATACAAAAGATCATCTCCATGGTTCTTAAATAGATTAAACATTAGCTAGATAAGTGAAAAAATAAACATAATGATTACTTAGTTTCGAATTGCAAGTAGAAGAGTAATTTAGTCACTATTACATAAATGAGTGGATGAGCTTTTTAGTTCTCCAGTATGGTACTCAAAACCTCCTTTGATTTGACAATGTTGGTAGGTTTCAGATGATCTTCTTTATGGTTCTTATCGCCTTTGAGTGGGTAAGTTTCACGAGCTAAGATAAAGTCACCCACTTTCTTGTTCTTTGTGTAACTTCCAATAGCTGTTGCATCTTTTCTTGAAGTACTGGTTTCAATATATTGCTCTACAGGGTCATCGAACAATTCTCTTTTGCATTTTTCTCCCACCTCTGCATCTTGGACCATATGGCAAGAATTGACTTTTTCTAGGAATTTCTTAGCTTGATCTATGTTGAACATGACTTGCTCTTCATTAACCCGCAATGTCAATTTTTCTCCTCAAATATTAATCAGAGCTCTCCCGATTGCCAATAAAGGCCAACCAAGAATTAATGGTATTTACTGATCTTCCTCCATGTCCAATACCACGAAGACAACCGGAAGGATGAACTTGTCTACTTAACCAACACATCTTTAATGATCACTATGGGGTATGTGAGAGATTTATCAGCAAGCCGCAAAGTGATGATATTTGATTTCACTTCTTCAAAACCCAACTTTTTGAATACAGATAGGGGTATCAAATTGACGCCATCTCCAAGATCACAAAATGTTCTATCAAAGGAGCAACAACCTATTGTGCAAGGAATAATAAAACTACCCGGATCTTTCAATTTCTAAGGGAGCCTTTTTGGAGAATTGCATTACATTCCTTGTCAATTTCACTGTCTCATACTCTTCCAACTTCCTCTTATTTGACATCACCTCTTTAAAAAAGTTGGCATGATTTGGAATTTGTGCCAAGCATTTGCAAACAGAATATTTATATGGATCTTTTTGAAAACCTCCAATTTTTATTTTTTTCATCAAACTTCTTCTTTAAGAATCTTTATAGATATGGTAGTGGTGGGTTCAAGATTGGTGGATTGTCTGGGAATGAGATTGAGTTAGACTTAGAAGCTTTTTTTACTTTTTTTGCCTCAACTTCTTGTTCTACAACAAGCTTTCTTCCACATGTTTGGAACTAGATGTAGACACCACAACCTCTTTAGGCTTACCCTCTTCAACTTATTTACCAATCCTCAATGTGATGGCATTGTAATGTTCCTTTGGGTTTACCTCAGTGCCACTGGAAAACTTTCCTTTCTATTGAGAATTTATTGCAATTGCTAGCTGACCAATCTGTACGTTAAGATTTTTCATTGTGGCTCTCATGTTTTTCATATGAGTTTCGATGTTGTCTAGTCTTGATCAGCCATAAAAGAATTTGATTTCCGTTGAGTCCCCGATGGCGTTAATGCAACTATTTGGGTTGTGAGTGATGACATCTGAGTTGCAAGAGCTGCAATGAGATCCAGTTTATAATGACTAGCAACTTTCTTTAGACTTGAATGCTCACTTGGCCATTGATAGATGTTGGTGGCTATTTCATTCAGCAATGAATAGGCAACATCTGAGTTTTATACATGAAAGCACCACTTGTTGAAGTATCAAATACTGTCAATGTCTGACTATTCAACCCGTTGCGGAAGATCTCAATCTACATCCAATTCTGATAAGCATGTTGAGGGCATCTTATAAACAAGTATTTAAACCTCTCCCAAGCTTCATAGAATAGTTCAAAGTCTGATTGTCTGAACCGAACAATTTCACCCCATTGTTGACTGACTTGGAAGGGGGGAAGAATTTAGTGAGGAATCTCTGAGCCAAACCCTCCCAAGTAGTGATAGATCCATATGGCAATGATTGGAATCATGCTTTTACTTTATCCCTCAAGGAGAAGGAAAACAAAAGCAATCTGATTGTCTCTTTAGTAACGCCATTCGTCTTCACAGTATCATGAATTTCCAGAAAAGAAGCTAGATGAGCATTAGGATCATCTTGTGAAGATCTTCCAAATTGATTTTGTTGCATCATGTGGATCAACCTTGGCTCTAATTCAAAGTTTTTTGCAGCTATTGTCTGACGTGCAATACTAGGGTAGTTGTCATTGACAAATGGTATGACATAATTTCTAATAGGCCGTTGTTGATTGTTTTGATTTGCTATATGTTCTGCTTGTTTTGCCATCGCTTCTAGTTTGCTTCTTTTGATACTCCTTAAAAATCGAGAAATTCTTTCGATTTCAGGATCAACGGATAGTAGTCCAACGCTCTTCGATCTTCGCAAAACTCTGAAACAAAATCAACAAACCATCAAAAGTAAAAAAGTTTGAATTAAAACAAAAGTTAGTAATAATGTTAGTAAAAAATCAAATATATCAATCCCCGAAAACTACGCAAAAAACTTGTTATGCGTTTTCTATAACGTAAATATGCCGTAAGTGAGCAGTGTCAAGTTTTGTAATATAACTGTGAAATTAGGATGTCGAACCACATGGATTAAAAATTAAATCATTACTAAGTACTGTAATTGAATAGTTTCTATTTTATGTAGAAAATTAAATTATCCGACGATGACTTTGAAGGTTAACTCAAATTGGTAACTATACTAGGATTTGAATCCACCCCCTTTTCCACTTTAATATAAATTCTTGTAGTTGACAATGCATGATAAATTTGATGATCAATATTTTTATTTTTTCAATAATCTATTTCAAGCAGAATTGGAAAAATGTATGATCAACTATATGAAGAATGCGGATATGCAAAAATTCTTGAAAAGCTAGAAATTCAGTTAACGACCATACAAAGCATAAAGTTATGTTCCTATTTGCTATCGAACTTTATGATAATTGCTAAGATGTGCTAAACCTATTGAACCTTTCGAAAAAGAAAATATGTCATAAATTTAATTTAGTTAATGATCAAGCAATTGAAGACAATAAAATAATAATAATTATTTAAATTATACACATACTTAACGTCAAAAACAAAAACAGGAATTTATGATTAGTTTCAGAGCTTATGTTTGGCCCCCATTTTTTCAAAACGCATTTTTAACTATAAATTCTCTCATAAAATAATATCACACGTAAATCGAAATCTTTTTCTTATTTTTTAATCACACATTCTTTAAAAAAAAAAACCACCATTCCAAAACTCATTTTCTCCCAAATGTTCATTAAAATGGGGCCTAAACAAGGGCTTATCACCATCATCCTAGTATTGATAAATCTATGACACCATAAATGAGTTCTACAAACACATAAGATATACATCACATCACCCAAATTATAGACAATACAAGAAATAGAAAAAATTTCTTGATCTTCGAATTCTTTCAATAGCTCGTCGTCTTGAACAATTCTTCTTCTTTTTCTTCATTGAACGACATAAAACTCGAGTTATATAATCTTTGATTGAGAGAGTATTTTTGCGTTTTAGCCTCCAAAGTTCACTCTAGTTCCTCCAAGATGTGTGTGTGTGTGTGTGTAGGATTTTCAATCGGAAGCTCGAACCAACAAGCTTGTAGCTTGCTTCTAGGTTTTGCCCGTTGGTACGGTGCGGACCCTGCTCATCTATTCGACGATCTTCAATAATTCGTGCATAACTTTTTGTGAAAATCTCAAAATCGTTATCCGTAAAAAGTATTGAACTCCTCATTCAATTATCTTTCCAATAGTATAACATTTTACTTGTGGAGATTTTTGTAGCAATTTTTTTATCTCTAATTTCCACTCTACAGTGTTCAATAATTCATGCATAAATTTTTGTAGAAATCTCGAAATCGTGATCCGTAAAAAGTATTGAACTCCTCATTCAATTATCTTTCCAATAGTATAACATTTGACTTGTGGAGATTTTTGTAGCAATTTTTTTTCTCTAATTTTCCACTCGACAGTGTTCAATAATACATGCATAAATTTTTGTAGAAATCTCGAAATCATGATCTGTAAAAAGTATTGAGCTCTTCATTCAATTATCTTTTCAATAGTATATCATTTTCCTTGTGGAGATTTTTGTAGCAAATTTTTTTTTTCTCTAATTTTTCTCCTAGTGTGCATTTTGGCTCCTCGTTTCGCTTTTTCTTTTACTCTCTTCTAATATTTAATGCCACTCCAAAACACTGATTCTTCTTAATTTTCTGTTCTTTCTCATCTTCCAACTCTTTACACTTTATCCTCACTTCAAAACCTCAGTTTCTTGTCATTTTCACCAATGTAACTTGAAGTAGAGGATTTCAACGAAACAAAACAAACCAAAACTTAATAGATATCGGCTATAACACCCGAAGTGTAAGTAAATTATTTTAGACTACGGACCTAAATAAGTATATAAAATACACTTATCACACCAACTCAACAACAACTGTAACAATTGATTGGGATGCGATGGGGTGGTTGAGTTTTTCTTCATTTTTCCATTATTTTATTTTATTTATATTTAATGAGAAAGGCAAAATTGTCCTTTCAATGACATTTAGTTTGTTAATTGAAGAAAATGATATAATTGTCGGTTAGGAGGAACACCGTTAATTATTCAAAAAGTTAAAGATAGAAATGTTACAAAATAAAAGTTGAGAAAAGAACTGTTGCGAGGGTAAAGGTTGGGGACCATTGGTAATATACACTTTAATAATTTAATTAGACATTAGGCTACCTAACACAATAAAAACAAATTCATAATGCAATGGTTTGGGATATGATCAATGATGCAACCAGAAAGTGACTTTATCAATTGTTTTTTTATTATTTTTTTTCCCTTTTTCTTTAATTAATTGTTTTAATTGGGGATACAAGTCTTTTTGTATAGTTGAGTTTTCTTACTACAGAACTAATTAGAGCTTAGTTGTTTCTGATTATTCCATAAAATTTGTAAAATTTTATCACCATTTGATCAAATCCATCTAGAATTTTGCTTCAATCACGATATTTGACTCGTATTTTTCTTTTTCAACTACGCAAAACAATTTTAAATGATATATACTCTCGATTTAATAGTCTAAGATCAAGATGTGGTAATAAAGGACTATGCCATTTTCTCATAAGGATTTTGACAAATATAATAACAGAAGTGTAGGTGTTAGTAGATGGTTGAATGAAAAGTGTTTATGTCAACACGATTGGGTAATAAAATCAAGACGTACTTTCTGGTGTGCCGATTATTCACGGCACTGCATACCGAAAGTACATTGAGATGAAGAGGAATATCAGGAAGAAGAGCAACGACGTGACGATGCAGCAGTGACCAACAACAAGAAAGACAAAACAACTTCTAGAAATTTGGTTGAAAAGGAAATTAAAGAATGGGAAATCTGCACAAATGGTCCTTATCTGACTGACCCTTACTCGAATTTAGTTGTAATTCTTTGAATGTCGCATTGACCTCGTGAATCTATTGGTTGAGGGAAATTCTATTTGTACATAAAAGGTTGACAACCGATCACGTGAGTGTAGGCCCCGCATGTTTAAAAAATTCAAAGAAAAAAAGTAGGCCCTCCAATTGTGAGTGTTTGTCAACCTAGTTGTCAACCCATTTGATTGTACAAATAACATGGTTCGTTGGTTGATGGTCCTTCTCAAGTGGTGCAATGAAGGACAAAACTGTCCTCCCATAACGGAAGAATTTGGATCAAATAAGTTAGGACTATTTGTGCAAATTTCCTTTTGGATATTTTCAATACATACATGGTCCAGCTAGCGTCTGACGATGAAAACACACGCGTTACGTCCTTTAGACATAGAGTCAAGATTGTTGTGCGTAAGACTCGAGACATTACAAATATAAATGGTTGTGCAGTATAGTAAATAATTCCTCCATCTACTGCCAAATATGAAAGAAAACAAAGAGGACCGACAAGGGTCAATAGTCGAGACGAGTCAAGTTAAATTATAATTAATGACATCCTGATCACAGCTAGCTAGTATTTTCTATATCCAGCGAAAGCTTGACTTGATATACACGTCCAACTTCAGCAGCAATACTCGTTGGAGAGGGTTACTATAATTTCTATTCATATATATAAAGCTCCTCTCCTCTCCTTTCCTCTCCATCTAGTGTCTTAGCATCATGAATAGTTTCCAGTATTGTTCTCTAATGGCTCGAGTAGTAGTGATTGTTGCAATCTTGTTAGGTGCTGACACGACATGGGCTCGACCCAGAGTGCAATTTCGGAAGAAGCTAATTGAAAATGGCCTTGGCCTAACACCTCAAATGGGGTAACACATATATATTTTTTCTGTTTGTTTGGTATAAATATCGAAAGTGTTTTGAAATTATATAGTGGTCAACACATCAGGTGGAATAGCTGGAATCATTTTCATTGTGACATAGAAGAGAAGTTGATTAGGGAAACAGGTGAGTGAGTCATTATTTGAACCTTTTGATAACCAATTAATTTGCTAATAAATTCTTTCATTTTTTGGCAGCTGATGCCATGGTGTCAACTGGGCTTGCTGCACTAGGATATGAATATATAAACCTAGGTTTGATTTTGATTTCAGTTTGCCCTTATTATTATTTTTGAAATGACTATGATCTTTGGTCTTTTTAGATGATTGTTGGGCTGAATTGGATAGAGATTCTCAGGTAACTCAGTGGTTGTTTTCTTCTTCATATTTCATTATTCTCTGTGATTTATATAATATAAATGGCAGGGGAATTTTGTTCCAAAAGCTTCAACATTTCCCTCTGGAATCAAAGCACTGGCTGATTATGTTCATTGTAAAGGCTTAAAGCTCGGGATATACTCCGATGCTGGGTGAGTGAGTAACTACTTAACTAGTGCAACAAACAAACTATGATCTTTCTATTAATGGATTGTACTCGTGGTGCTAATTTTGCAGAACTCAGACTTGCAGTAAAAAAATGCCCGGTTCACTAGGATTTGAAGAAAAGGATGCCAAAACTTTTGCTTCATGGGTCTGTATAATCTTATAATCTGCATTTGTAGTATATTTGTGATGAAATGCTATACTGGTTTATTTTCCATAAACAGGGGATTGATTACTTGAAGTATGATAATTGTAACGATAATGGCACAAGCCCTAAGGAAAGGTATTAATTTGTCACACCAATACATTTGATGTTATCTATTTTTGTAATACTACAGTTCATTTCTGGTTTCTTCGTCTGGTGAAATAGGTATCCTGTAATGGCGAATGCTTTACTGAATTCGGGAAGGTCCATCTTTTTTTCTCTATGTGAATGGTGAGTTATTTCTGTAGTAGCAAAGAGGTATCGTCATACGTTGATGCATAATAGATTCATCAGACTATTTTGTACTTTGTTGTCTTAATTACAGGGGGGTGGAAGATCCTGCAACTTGGGCCAAGTCTATTGGGAACAGTTGGAGAACTACTGGAGACATTTCTGATAAATGGGACAGGTGAACTAACAAAGCTACTCATTAGGCTCGACTGGACCAGCGTGACCACATTTCGCCAGCCGGAATCGGGGTCACTGGTTGGCCGATGAAAGTTCCATGTTTTGTGAAAATTGTGTGGCTAGGCATGGCCATGTTCCGGTCGTTCGACACCAGCCTGTCACTAACCAAAGATAGTCAAACTGATTAAACAAGCTACCATACTCATTCTCCTGTTTGGTTTCTTACATCAATCCCATTTCCTATTTTTGTCCACTAGAGGCTGTTGGACAATGTTTTAAAGTGGTCCTGGTCCACATCGGTTTTAATGGGGTCCACATGGGTCCGGAGGCATTAGGATGCTGCCTGGCACAGTGAGCCTGTCCATGAACATGATGAGTTGGCCTGTGCCGGGCTTAAACGGCTTATCTAACATTATAGAAACAATGTTATTTAACATCGTTAGTGTTTTGTGACATTAAACTACATGTTCAATTAAATATAAAGATTTATGACCCATTTAATAGGACATATGATATGCTGACACTTAATGTTTTGTCTTGATAGTATGACTTCAAGGGCAGATCTTAATGACAAATGGGCCACTTATGCAGGACCAGGTGGATGGAATGGTAAGTTCTTGATCTGTCTCTCTCGTTCGTATTATATTTATTCATCACTACAACATCAAATGCACAAAAACAGTGTCTCAATTGAATTTTTTTTTTGTAGATCCTGATATGTTGGAAGTTGGAAATGGTGGCATGACTACAGAAGAATATCGATCCCATTTTAGCATATGGGCATTAATGAAAGTAACGCACGAAAACTTACAACCGGATTACAAATTTTTCTGCTACACTACTAGTATTAAAGCACGCCTTAATCAGACATTGGTAACGAGTGTTCACTTTCATGTATACTTCTTCATTTTTGGATTATAGGCTCCTTTGTTGATCGGTTGTGATATTCGTTCAATGGACAAAGTTACTCTAGAATTGTTAAGTAATCAAGAGGTTATTGCAGTTAATCAGGGTGAGTAAGAAGAATAGCACCAACTCTAAATTTTCCTTTTTGTTTGTCACATTGAACATCAAATGATCAAATTTAATTGTTTGATATTTCGCTTTGAGGCCAGATGAACTTGGTGTTCAAGGGAAAAAGATTAAGGACGGCGATTTACAGGTTTGGGCAGGGCCGCTTAGCCAAAACAGAGTTGTAGTAGCATTATGGAACAGAGGATCTTCAGAAGCTACTATTACTGCTTACTGGTCCGACATAGGCCTCAATTCAACAACAGTTGTTGATGCTCGTGATTTATGGGCGGTAAGTTTTAACGTGCGTCTTAACGTACTTTATGTTGAACAGTTTATTAATTTTTCCTTGCTAAGTTGCAGCACTCGACTCAAAAGTCTGTCAACGGACAAATCTCAGCTAGCGTGATTGCCCACGATTGTAAGATGTATATCTTGTCTCCGAAATAAGAGTGTACGAGTCCTCATTGAGGTTGTTCATGGAGACACCACATCAATACTGAGAATACACTACATAAAATGTATACCTGATGAAGCAGCATACGTCGAATAACATCCATGACACTTGCATATAAACTATCGTTATAATTGTTGTGTGGAAAATGCATTCATAAGTTGATATTGCCAACACGTCACGTATGGGTACTATTTACCCTTGGGAGTAGTACTGCTGAACAATATATTTCTTGTTCTCAATTGACTTTCCGTTAGAAAATAATTTATTAAGTAGGCAACTTGCCAACTTCGAATTTTTTTTGGTCAAATATATTCACACCGCGTTTTTTATTTACCGGACTATATTTTTAATGTCATGAAAGATTCATAATATTTACATTTTATCACATTTCTGTTTCAAATTTTTTCATCGCATTCTTATTCTCAAATTAATATAAATTGTTTCTGATTGTGATTTCTCTCCAAAATTTTATTAGAGCTTGTTTGGTACCAATTTTAATAAATATAGCTGTTATTGAGTCTCACTAGTCTAATAAAAGTCAACAATAACGATTAATTTTTCAATTTTAATCCGATTTTAATCTCTACCAAACATGCTTTTAAGATAGAGTAAAAAGATGCATTTGCCCATTGTATTTTAAATAAGCAAAAAAAAAAAAAAGAATAATTTGAAAATACGATTAAATATTTGAGTATCAATTTAAAGCACGTTAATAATATTTTTGAATGAAACCACGATTAAGGACATGATTTTCGATTAATGAAATGTTAAAAAATAGAATGTAATGAAGAACAAAGTTAAGGATATAGTGTGATAACAAATAAATATTGTATGGTTGTTCAAAAATCAATAAAATAATGTGGAATGAAAAATGGAACCGGAGGCCTAAGAATTGTCGCATAGGCCTCTGTAGGGTTTAAAGACCCTACCATTGGTTGTTCTATGCAACCGCATAGGTTTTTTCTATGCGGTCGCATAGAACAATAATATAGCCGTTAGAGGTCCATTTTGTTTGGATTTCTGGTGGCTTTTCAGTGTTTTTAACACCATTTCGTGTAGCCGTGCATGATGACTATAAATAGGTGATTTATGATCAATGAAACAAGTTTGAAAAACATAGAAAAACACTTGATATTATTCCCTCATTCCAAAAAGTATTGAAATTCAGTCTCTCTTCATATTCATTTTTGTGTTCTCAAGTTTTGGAGGATTCCACTAAGTGCTCAAGTGTTAATCCTTTTCAAAGCTTGATAAATTCTGCAAACCATTTGCCAAGATCCCTTTAAACACCAAAATTCAATCCGATAGGGGAAAAGATTGTTTGAGGACAAAGATTACGTATTTAAGCCTTTGATTCTTCTTTGCAAGTTCTTGATCATTTGTTCTTTGTTTCTTCTCTATTCCTCTGTGTGCAAATATTGTTTTCCAACAATAATATAGGTGGTTGTTCTATACGACCGCATAGGTTTGTTCTATGTGGTCGCATAGAACAATAATATAGCCGTTAGAGGCCTGTTTTGTTTGAATTTCTGATGACTTTTCAGTGTTTTCGACACCACTTTGTGTAGCCTTGCATGATGACTATAAATAGGTGGTTTATGATCAATGAAACAAGATCGAAAAACATTTGATGTTATTCCCTCATTCCAAAAAATGTTGAAATTCAGTTTCTCTTCATATTCATTTTTGTATTCTCTAGTTTTGGAGGATTAAACTAAGTGCTTAAGTGTTAATCCTTTTCAAGACTTAATAAATCCTGCAAACCATTTGCCAATATCCCTTTAAACACCACAATTCAATTTGATATGGGGCAAAAAATCGTTTGAGGACAACTATTGGCGTTGAAAATTATATAGATAAAATTTGAGCCAACTTAAGAGGATCTTGGAGACTTGATTGATAATGAAAGATCATAACATGTTTGATACAATGATTCATCTTCTTTTCTAAGGAGATATTTGAAATATGACAAAGTGTAGAAAAGATTGTAATGTGAAGTCTCTCATTTTTTGTCCCCCTTTCCATGCTCTTCTTCTCTTCTTCCCTTTATAGGAAAAATCATGCATGTACTTGTCATATACCCATTTTGTCAGCTATAGTGCCGAGTTGAGAAAGTATATTCATTGGCACGTTTGGATTGGTTAAAGTGTTCGGCTTGTCAGGTCATTATGAGTTAATCTCATATGTGATCCCCAATAATTAATGAATTACTTAGGGAATGAGGTTAAAGTATTTCATTGGTGTAAATAGTGGGCGCTAATGTAAGATCTGCCAAATGTGGCAATTTTGTGGATAGTTTGTACAATGTGTAAGAAATCTATAATCATTATGCTTCCTTGAGCCTCGATTAACTACATGACCGAGCTGACATTGCATCCCGAACTCACATTAGTACGGGCTTACTGTACACATTGAACCGTATTTTGTCGACCTCCGAGGTCGGTCATAAACAACAACGATTATGTATTTAAACCTTTGATGCTTCTTTGCAAGTTCTTGATCATTTGTTCTTTGTTTCTTCTCTATTCCTCTTTGTGCAAACATTATTTTCCAACAATAAATGTTAATGACCTTATTTATAAACACATTCTTTTTTAGCATGTACCACAATTTCGCAAACTAATTGACATCGTAGTGAGATTGTCCTCCGTGTTCTCCTTGACGTGTACGGTGCTCCGGTTACTCTAATTAGCGGTTGCTACCTGAAAAATGAGGTTGGGACTTTCTCTCCCGTTGTACCTCTGGTGTGAGAATTAGTAATCGATTTTAGGAAGTATGAAGAGAGAATAATTGGAGTTCAAAAAGAGTTCGATTTTTGCAAGAGTCCATACCTTTCTCATTGTAGAGGTACTTATAGGAACCTGATGCCACACACTGGTTCAGCTGCCAATGGTGCCACGTGTCCCACGTAAATCTTCCAACTTCTCTACGTTTTGAATGGGGGACCCCCCACTCCTCAAGCGGTTGGTCATCCTCCTGTTTGCTGTTGGGCGGTTCCCGTACATATCATTACCATTTAAAGGGTCGATCAATCACATTGATGTAGAATGGCAAAACACCGTACAAGTGGCACTCTACAATTGGTTTTCAGTTTTGGGGGAAAATTTTTCCCCAAAAAATTCAAAATCCTACACTATTTAAAGGGTTGTTTGGACTCCCATTTCACTCTCTCTTCTCATTTATGAACATTTTCCTTCTCCATTCGCTCACAAGGTAATCTCATCTCCCATTATTCCTTCATCTCATATTGTTATTATGTATAAAACTTTCATTTCTTTCTCTTCCGATGAAAGTGAAAACGAGGGAGCGAGAGAGTCAACTAAAGATGGGTCGATCGACGTGTTGTTGGGGTCGACCAGCCTTGCTGGTCGAATCCCAGCCAGTCTTGAGCCGACCAGCCGTGGGATGACCCCCGTCGAAAATCCCCATGTGGGGTTGGCCAATTTCTTTTCGAGTCAAATATTTTGACCCATTCATCTGAACTTCAAGTTTTTCAATCGATTCCACCAAAACTATATGTCGGGTCGACTAAATCTTTAAACCAAAATATAGAGATTGAGTGAGATGCCGCGGGTGAGGAGGTTATTCTTGAAATTCCAAAATGTTATAGCCTCTATAACTCTCCATCTAAATTGGAAAAGTCACTCAAAAAATATGAGCGTGTGGATAACTATGTTTATAAAGCAACTAGGCCCAAAGAAAAGATTCCCGGGTTCGACCCTCGCGAGGTCGCCATTTATAAAGATATTATGGACGGTGGTTTTCGATTTCCTGTTCATCATTTATTCGTCTCATTATTCAATGAGTTTCACCTTACCCCTAGCCAAATAAATCCCAACGTGTGGAGGAAAGCGCTTTATTTCTTATATGTCTGCCCTAGCAAGAAAATTCCACTCTCAATGGACCTCTTCAGGTGTGTCTTTAAAATGGATGAGTTAGCCCAGTGTAATGCCTTCGTCTACTTTACCACCAGGGCCTCGTTACGTTTTCCCAAGTTTAGGAATTCCAACAGCGGGTGGAAATCTCGATTTTTCTTTGCTCGCCCTCCCGAGGGCCAATTCCCTTTTAACACCTATTGGAGGCACCCTCTAANAGCCCAGTGTAATGCCTTCGTCTACTTTACCACCAGGGCCTCGTTACGTTTTCCCAAGTTTAGGAATTCCAACAGCGGGTGGAAATCTCAATTTTTCTTTGCTCGTCCCCATGAGGGCCAATTCCCTTTCAATACCTATTGGAGATATCCTTTAATTCGCATCTTCAATAGTGAAGTCAAGATCACCCCCTTCTAAGAGTGAAAATCCAAAAATTGATCGAAATTCCACCTCTTGTACCTGACCTAGGGTCAGTTTTAACAATAAAGAATATGTTGCTAGTGGGGATCGGTCATTCTGCTAGTATGTCTTTTTACCTTGCTTGCATTTTTATACTTGTGAGTATCTTTGGCTTGTCTTTATTTCTTGGACCTTTTAACTTGACTACTTGCATACAAATATGGATTTTGATCTGGATAAGGTGTTGAAGTCCCTGTCGAGCCAAGGAGTGATGAGGGACTTGCCCCTCTTGACGGTAAGTTCTAGCATGTTTCACTTTTAGTTTTACTTTTGTGCACTTCTAGATTTGTTGTTTTGTAAGCTTGATAGACTCTGCCTTGTGTGTACATGGATGGATTCTAACTTAGATGAGACCATGGACTCCTTGGCAGAATGAAGTCACGAGAGCGATGATGACCCAACATTCGTTCAATTGTAGAGGAAGAAAACCAATGATAGGGGGGCCTGTGCCGTACCATAGAGGGGACACCTCAATCAGAGCCCGATCATATTGATGCTATCCCACTACCTGAGGCTAGAGGGATAGCTCGAGTTGTGTCATGCCCGAGCGTGAGGGATCACCTCTTCTAGATTTTCGATTCCCCTCCTATCGGGGCTATTCAGAGATGAGGGCAATTAGATCTTTGGTTACGCCTAGACGTACCTAGTCGATTACCTGTCGGAGTGCTAACGACATTGAGAGAGTTTTAGAGGTCCACACACAGAGGGTAGGCTTTCTATCATCCCTCTTTGCTTGTATTATCTATATTTTTTGTACATACCCCATAGTTACTTGATCTCTTGTTTCTTTTAGGTGGTGGCTCTTCAGGTCGGGCTTGTCGAGTCAAGTCGTCGCCTATCGACGGAGTTGAAGACCCTTGAGCAAAAATAGAAGGCCCTTGCAGAAGAGAAGAAGAAAGAGTCTCACCAATACAAGAAGAAAATCTCCTATTTGAAGAAATCTCTCGAAGTTTCAGAGGCCCATGCTAGCGAGCAAGAGATGGAGATAGATAACCTGCGCTCTGTTTTGGCTCGGGCTCTTGAGGAAGCGGTGGAGAAATATAGAGCTTTTGCGGAGTATGCTAAGGATTTAGTAGCATCTGTGGAGCGGTACAAGTTGTCATCTGATTTTGTTAAGGCTTTGTATTCTTAAGGAGAAAAGGCGATGGTGGCATCCATCAAACTGGCCAAGGAGTCGATATCTGCTGAGTACCCTACCATCGACCCCTCAGGCTTTGATAGGTTTCTGCCACAGTGCAAAGGAAAGGAAGGCAGAGCCCCCTCAACCCAAGATGTTTGGGCATATATCACGAGGCGGGAGTGCATGAACTTCACATTCGGGTTAACATGACCTTTTGTTGTAGACCTTATAACACTTTCTATTGTTGTTTTATTTTTATCATTCAGTTGTTTACTACTTTCTCTTGATCCGGGATGTGGACAGACAATTTTACTACGTTTTGAATATGACTGCTTACTTAGTAGACATCGTTATTGCTTTGCCATTCCTTTTTCCTTTATACCTATCTTGTAGTATTGGTGTCGCTTGCGTGCGAGAGTTTGTTTGCCCTTCTTTATTGCTCATCGCTATGTGTCGAGCAATCTTGGGTGGCCGAATGCAGGGTCCGGTGATTTAAAGCTTTTACCATTTTTAGTTTTAAAAACTTACTATCCATCCCTAGAGAGATTTCGAGCTAGCCAATTTCTTGGCTTTGTTGCTCACCGTCGAGTGTCGATCTACGATGGGCTTGTCGAAAGCAGGGTTCGGTGATTTTGAGCCTCAACAATTTTTGGTTTTAAGAACTCACCACCAGCCCTTAGGGTGATTTCGAGCTAGTTAATTTCTTGACTTTGTTGCTCACCGTCGAGTGTCGAGCTACAATAGGCTATCGGAAGCAGGGTCCAGTGATTTTGAGTCTTAACTATTTTTGGTTTTAAGAACTCACCACCAACCTTAGGGAGATTTCAAACTAGCCAATTTTTTGACTTTGTTTCTCACCGCGGGTGTTGAGCTACGATGGGCTGTCGAAAGCAGGGTCCGGTGATTTTGAGCCTTAATCATTTTTTGTTTTAAGAACTCACCACTAGCCCTTAGGGCGATTTCGAGCTAGATAATTTCTTGACTTTGTTGCTCACCGCCGAATGTCGAGCTATGATGGGCTGTCGAAAGTAAGGTTCAGTGATTTTGAGGCTTAACCATTTTTGGTTTTAAGAACTCACCACCAGCCCTTAGGGCGATTTCGAGCTAGCCAATTTCTTGACTTTGTTGCTCACTGCCACGCGTCAAGCAATCTTGGAAGCCATAAGGGAGATTTGTAGTCTTCGTTTCAATCAATCATAAACCATAATCTCATTGTAGAATTAAAATTGCCAAGATTTAGGGACTTAGTAGGCGTACCGGGACATCCCAGCTAGGCTGGCCTTTCTTTAGCGCCCTCATCATCTGCTGTCACCCAAGCTTTTCATTAAACAAATTTTCAATCAAGTGTGCATGTAGCAAGCATTACATCACAAAAATCCTAGCTACAATATTTTCAAGAGGTCATTGCATCAGAAAATAAAAAATAAAAATCCCTTAACAATTATATTTACAGGCAAGTATCGTGCTACTCGAAATCCCTACTGCTGGTCTACTAATAATACTTCTTGAGATGCCCAGTGTTCCATGGTCTGCCAGTAGTTTTCCTTTCAAGTCTTTTAGGCTGTAAGCTCCCTTTTCAAGGCTTTAGATCACTTCGTACGGTCCTTCCCAATTCGGCCCGAGCTTAGATGAAGGGTGACCCGCTGCTGATGCTTCCTTTAGTACAAGATCTCCTGACTGGAAAACTCTTGGTTTCACTTTACGATTGAAATACCCAACGGCCCTCTGCTTATAAGCCGTCATCCTCATAGCTGCTATCTCTCTTGCCCCGTCTAGTAGGTCGAGACATCCAGTTGCTTGGCTTTCATCCTACCAGTCTCGTTTAGGACCTCTACTCGGACAACGGCCTCCATCCCAAAGGATAACTTGAATAGTGTTTCTCCTGTGGTTTCTCGGGGTCGTGTGATACGCTCACAGACCATTAGGTAACTAGTTTGCCCAAAGCCCCTTTTCTTTTTCTAATCTTGTTTTGAGATCCCAAGAGATCGCTCGATTTGTTACCTTTGCCTGTCCATTAGACTGGGGGTGAGCCACGAAAGTGAGTTTGTGATTATGTGATAATTGGAGCAAAAAGCCTTGTAGCCATGGTTGTCAAACTGCCTGCCATTGTCGATGATGAGAACTCTCGGTATGCCAAATCTACATATAATGTTCTTCCGAATGAAGCTCTGTACTTTTGCTGTTGTAATAGTAGCGAAAGGCTCTGTTTCGACCTACTTTATAAAATAGTCAATAGCTACCAGCAATAACTTTCTCTGCCCCTTGGCCACTGGTAAAGACCCTAGAATATCCACCCCCACTGAAAGAAATGGTTTACTCTAAAAATGACTGACTGTTGCTCAGTGGGAACGTGAATCAAATTTCCATAACGTTGACATGCACTGCACTTTCTCACAAATTCTTTAGCATCCTCCTTCATTGTGGGCCACTAATACCCCCGTTGCAAAGCTTTGAAGTCAAGGGTGGTTGCCTCTTGGTGATTACCACAAATCCCCGAGTGTATTTCCAACAACACCTTATGAGCTTTAGTCAGGGGCAAGCATTTTAGGTATGGCATGGTAAATCCTCGCTTATATAACTATCCATCAATTATTATGAATGAGGCTACCCAAATTTTCAGCCTTCTAGTTCAGACGCATCATCTGGAATTTTTTTTTTCTGCCAGGTAGTCTACCAACGGATCTAATCGGTTTTTTTCATGTTCCGTGCCCTTGTGTTAGCTATGAACAAAATGCTCGACTGTTGCAGGAGTTGCACACTTACTGTGCTGGGTAGATTCTTAGGATTTTTCGATGCTAGATTGGATAGGGCGTCTGCCCTTTCTTTGTCTCTATGAGGGACCTTGGTCATCCTGAAACTTGTAAACCCTCTTTGCAGGTCCCTAACTTTCATTAGATAAGATGCCATCCTTCTATCTTTTACCTTGAATTCACATGTTACTTGTCCAAAAATCAACTGTGAGTCATTGTAAATTCCGACCGACGTTACCCCAAGTCTGGTTGTGCTAAACTCAGGCCTGTGATAATAGCCTCATATTCAGCGTCATTATTCGTTGCCGGGAATTCAAAGCGCAACGAATACTCCAACTCTTCAAATTTCGGACCTATCATAATGATGCTTGCTCCGGACCCCTCAGTATGCAATGATCCATCCACGAATCTAAACTTCATCCGTTTGCCGGGGGCAGTTAGGCGGAGGTGTAAGCTCTGCGATAAAATCTGCCAACGCTTGCACCTTGATGGCCGTTCTTGGCCTAAACTCAATGTCAAATTCACTCAACTCGATTTCCCACTTCAACATCCTACCGAACGTCTCAGGTCGATGCAAAATTTGCTTGACAGACTGATTGGTCATGACCTGCACGGTATGAGACTAAAAGTACGACCTTAGTTTTCTGACTGGTATAACTAGATGAAATTTGAAATATCATTGTTCTTAGTAAGACCAGGGTTGATTCTTTAACTAGATGAAATTTGAAATATATTTGGTTGAATAAAATGATTTACGCAAAATTTGAACCTAAGAAATATCTATTTAATTTGGAATATGAAGTGGAAAAATTGTAGGTAAATGAAAAAATAGTAATTGGCATTGGAGGTGTAAAAAAAGAACAATGCTTTGTATACAATGATTTTGATAACATTGTTGATAATATGCCACATGACATGATGTCATTGGACATATTAAAAAACAATTCATCTTTTCAACAAACATTTTTAGCCACATTCAACATTGTCAACAATGTTGTACAAATAGATTAATTCAAAAAACAAAAAAAATCGTCAATCCGCCAAACTGAACTTTAATTGCGGTTTTGAAACGATTGATTTGGATTCACGTGGTTCATGTCTCGGCCATTTAAAAAACTAAACCAAATTGTTTGAAAATGATTTTGTTTGGTTTTCAATAGTTAAATTCACTTGAAACCAAACCATACCATTTACACAAATTTTCTAACTTTTAAAATGGTTTGGTTTGGAAATAGTTCAAAAATTGTCATAATCGAACCGTATTTATCCCTAACTAGCATAGTACAAGATGAAGAGTATGTAAACCACACATGCCTCTACTCTACTTGAGGGTCTAGGCTTGGGCTTTAAGGATACTCAAAACTTATAGACATACCTTAAAGTAGGTTCATTGTGACAACTTGTATAATCAAAGTCTAAAGATCTATAGATTAGTCCGTGCTTGACTTGCGAAGCATATACAAGTTGTCACAAGAACTTATCGTTGCATCGTGAAATATAAATGTCAAAAGTACTCAACAGATTCATCTCAAGGACAAATGATCAAACTTGTGTCTTGTTTAATTGCAAAATATTTTTGCATCATCGCCACTTGTTCATTTTTAATTTGTTCCCGATCAATAAGGTTGTAGACCTAGGATAAACTCAACTTAAGGGGGTTGATTGATACATCATCTGATTGGTAACAAAGAAGAACCAGATTACTTGATTATAGGTTGTAAATACAATCATCCTACATGAACAGATTTAAGGACAGACTAAAAAATAGAAGGAACACGTGTCCATACATAATTGGACAGTGTGAAAAAAAAAAAAAATATCCACACATACACTATTAAGTCAGTCTGTTTGTACTATATTTGTTTTTTTAGCATGAACAAGTGACTTTATTTTTGTAAATATCATCTATGATTTGACAAGTATTTGAGAGCCCGTTTGGTACCGATTAAAATCCAATTAAGATTGAAAATATAACCGTTATTGGATCCCACTCATCTAATAAAAGTCAACAATAACGATTAGTTTTTCAATTTTAATCCGGTTTAATCTCTACCAAACGGGCTCTGATTTTACAAATACTGTTAGGTAAATTACCTCAATAGTCAAATAATTGGAGGACTTTTACTACAAATAATATTAGGTTTTTATGGACCTATAAATAGTGGATTATTCCATTATTTTAGGGTTGTATGTGGCCTATGTGAAAAAAGAAGAAGGAAAAAGGCGATTGTGGAACATATAGAGCAAAGGAA
>CAIGRQ010102111.1:0-12559 GCA_903798375.1 Fraxinus sp. D2006-0159 | reverse complement strand
ATCACCATAACTCTATTACAAGCTTCAAAACTCTCCATTTTGAACCAAATTGCTTAGCTACAAAACAACACCAAAACACGCATCAAAACGGTCAAAAGCACTCAAGATCAAACAAAAAACTAAGATCTAAAGGTGCTTGTTTAATGAGTTAATTACACTCATCACCTTACCCAGACATTGGGAGTTCCGTGAACCTTGAGAGTTCTCCTTTCCCTATGCATCCTTTAAGGCATAAGATATGGAATATTGGATGGACCTTAGAATGCTCTAGTAGCTCCAAATTGTAAGCTACATCACCAATTTTCTCCAACACTTGATATGGTCCAAAATACTTGCTAGCAAGCTTTTGGTTGGCGCGCTTGAACACTGACTATTGCCTGAATGGTTGCAGCTTAAGAAAGACCCAATCATTCACTTCAAATGAGTCATCACGATGCTGAGCATACGCATGTTGCTTCATTCGGTTCCTAAGTTCTGCTTTAGACGCCTAAGCAACTCATCCCACTCACATAACTCATTGTCAACTTCTTGCACCAATGTGCTACCTGGTAAATAATGAGTAATTACAGGTGAAGATCTTCCATACAAGGCCTGAAATGGGGTTAGCCCAATGGCACAGTAGAATGTGGTATTATACCAATATTTATCCCATGGCCACTGACTGCTCTTTTGCTTTGGTGCCCAACTAGTTAGGCAACGAAGGCACTGCTGGAGGCTTCGATTTACCACTTCTGTCTACCTGTCCGTATCGGGATGATAAGCAGTTGACATCTTAAATTGTGTTCCCTACAAGGATAGTTCGATGAATACCATGTAGACGAGCTACATTTTTTATACACCTTTGCTATCTTCTTGGCTGTAAAAGATTATGTTACACTGATGAATTGTGTGTATTTGTCAAGCGATCCACCACTACAAGGATGGAATTCTTCCTTTGAGAATTCGGCAACCCTTCTATGCAATCCATTGAAATGTCCTCCCATACTTAGGATGGTACTAGAAGAAGCTGAAAAAGATCCACTAGCGACTGAGAGTCGGTCTTATTCCTTTAACACACGTCGCATGTAGCAACATAATTTTGAACATCCTTCTTAAGTTCACTCCAGTAAAAGGCTTGGGCAATCCTTTTCCATGTTCGCAATACTTCGGAATGGTCCCCTGATTTTGTGTCATGAAACTCTTAGAGTAGGCGTGATTTAAGATTTGAATCCGGTGGGATAGCTACACGCCATTTGAATCATAATAACCCGTCCTTCCACTCATAATTAGGCACCTTTTCAAGCCCAGCCTCTATTCGATTTGTTATTTCTCGAGTCCATTGACTTTGAGCCACTTCTCTTTTTATTTCAGCCCATAGAGTAAACTGCAGCTCTGAAATTGCCCATAAAGTTGGTGATCGCATTTCCTTGGATAGTGAATCAGCTGCACTATTTTCCTTTCCAGGTTTGTAAACTATTTCATATTCGTATATCAACAACTTAGTGACCCATTTTTGTTGTTTCGGGGTGGCCACCCGTAGCTCCAAGAAAAACCTCAAGCTACGTTGGTCAGTTAGGATTCCAAATTTCCTGCCCAAGAGATATGGCCTCCAGCACCGAATGACTTCAATTATAACCAGCATTTCCTTTGAATAAATTGGCCAAGCTTTCTTTCTTGGACCCAAGGCTCTACTAAAAAATGCTACTGGTCGACCTTGCTGGGATAGTACAGCTCCAATAACTGCATCTAAAGCATCGATTTCGATAAAAAAAAATATTTCATTAAAATTAAAAATAGCCAATATCGGGGGTAGTAATCATGGCGGATTTGAGTTCTTCAAACGCTTTCTGTACTTTGTCATCCCAATGGAACTGTCCCTTATTTAATCATTGAGTTAGAGGTGATGCAATAATTCTGTAGTTGCGCACAAACTTGCGGTATTATCCCGTAAGTCCCAAGAATCCTCTAAGCTCAGTCATGTTGGTGGGTCTTGGCCATTCTTCATAGCATCAACTTTACCTTCATCCACTTCTATAGCTTTATTAGAAATTAGATGCCCAAGATAATCTACCTTCTCTTGCCCAAAAGCACATTTAGAAAGTTTAAGAATAACTTGCTGGTCTAGTAGAATTTTGAAAACTACTCTAATATGCTCCAAATGTACCTCCCACGAGCGACTATACACCAAGATGTCGTCAAAAATACAATGACAAACTTACGCAAGAGTGGCTGGAAAATCAAGTTCATAGTGGCTTGAAATGTTGATGGCTTGTTGCAAAGCCCAAAAGGCATTATGATGTATTGATAATGTCCATTACGTGTTCGGAATGTTGTCTTATATACATCATCAGGATGGACTCGAACTTGATGATATTCGACCCTAAGTCGAGCTTGGTGAAGTACTGGTACCGTGTAATTTATCGATCATGTCGTCTACATTGGAATGGGAAAACGATCCTTGATAGTTGCTTCATTTAGGCTCTATAATCGGTACAAAAGCGCCAAGACCCATCTTTTTTCTTAACGAGTAGGACCGATGATGAAAAAGGATTGCGACTAGGGTGGATGGTCCCATTCTCAAGCACTTAGTCACCTGTCGTTCTATCTCATTTTTTTGGCAGTGTCCATATCTGTAGGGATGCACATTAACAATCGAGACTCTTTCCTTCAGTGGGATCCGGTGGTCCACTTCTCTAGATGGAGGCAAGGAGCTTGGTTGCTTAATTAATACAGTAAATTCTTTCAACAACCTAACAATTCCAGTGGGCATCTGTGGAGTACTGGCCTCAACTTCTTGTGCTTCCTTAACAACTAATGCAAATAAGGTGCCCTTATCCCCCACTTCCTTCTCAAGGGAATGCATAGTAATGGTTGTTGAAGAAGGATCCTTTTTGTCGTGCAGCACTTGTGACTCCCTTAGCCAATTAAACCTCATTGTCATATTGCGCCAAGCGTAGTTGTCGAGCGACTCGATGGCTTACAAAATTGTGGGTAGAGACACCGTCTACCAGCATTGTCATAGGGTATTTCCCAATAAAAGTCGGAGCTTCATTATTGGTACGTGGTTCTTTCCATCCTGAGAAGGCATGGAGAGTGATCTCCGCTTGTTCTTCTACTATTTTTGTTCCAATTCTTTGATTGTTGGCCTAGAATTTGTGGTGTTGTTATTGGTATCATTTTCCTCATCTTCATGTTCTCCTTCTTCGATTAAGAAAAGTTGTGGCGTCTTGCACTTGTGCCTAGAGTGAATCGATCATTACAATTGAAGCAAAGACCTTTTTCCCACCTTCGCTGTATCTATTCCCACGACAAACGCTTAATTGGAGAGCCAACGACTTGTTTCAATGCTCTAGTTGCTGCTGCGGGTATCGAAGCTGGGAGAAGTCACGCTGGTGAGGCAACCCGTGCCACTTCTATGCGTCCCTGCCTCCGTTTTCTCACGAGCTGGTCGTCCTTCATTCTAGCTACTCCAATAGCCTCACGTAGAGTCTTAGGCTTAGCCATTTGCACTTCGTCTACAATATCATCACGTAGGCCACCTAAAAAAGTTCCCACAAGATCAGATTAAGGCCACACAACCACCCAATTTGCCAACCTCTCAAAGTCACACGGAGTGTACCCGTTTATCCTACTCTAGATAGCGCTTCATCAAAACATTCATACTCTATGGGGTCGAATCTGATCAGGATCTCACGTTCAAATAAATTCCAAGTAATTTCCATTATTTCATCCCTTTGGACACTCTCAAGCCATTGCCACCACTGATTTGCTTCTACCTCTAAATGGAAAGAGGCTAAAGCCACCTTTTTCTCTTTCCCAATCTCTTGAAAGTCGAAGTACTGAGAAGCTCTATTTAGCCATTCTGTGGGATCATCACCAGAGAATTTTGGAAAATCCATCTTGGTAAATCTGGTATAGTTTGAATAGTAGGAACCCTTCTCCTAATGTTGGGATAATTTTTCCCAAGACATACGAGACCCAGATAAGGAGTCAAAGACCTCATTTAGCTTATTCTCCATTGCTCGCATCTGAGTTGTTGTTTCCCCAGATTCGCTCGATGATCGTTGTAAGCTATCATGCACCTCCTGCAGTTCAAACTCCAGCCTGTCGAGTCATTCCTTGTTGGTAGCCATGGCAACCTGACTCTGATACCATTGTCATATGACTTGGAAGAGCCAGACCACAAAAGCTAGCCAATGTGGTTGGAGAACCCAAGCCTATATAAATCCGACAAAGGAAGCCCATACTTCCGATGTGGGATCTAGATTCCCATAAATTCTACTGGAAATCATGACAAACCACCACGCTTCCGATTTGGTATCTACGTCGAGCAGGTGCCCATACACCCTAAGTGATAATCGAGACCAAAAGACATGATGTCGGCTATGATACCAAATCCGTTGGAACCCAAGAAATTGCTCAAAACTGAATACTTGAATTACAATAGAATTCTCCAATTTGGGCTTGAGATAAGACCACAATTACAATCAAATTCACCCCTAAACTAATTGTCTATAGACTTATTTAAAGAAATCAACCAACACCTACCTCCTAAATAAACTCAACCAACTCCTAAACAAACTCAACAATACTTCCTAGTCTTACGCCCAAATACAAGCACTTAGTGGGCAACTAACTTTCCTTTGAACAACTCCAGCTTCCATGTCTGCATCCTTTTGAACCGGTCCTCCCGTTCTCCTGTCAACATATCTAAGTATCANAATACTTCCTAGTCTTACGCCCAAATACAAGCACTTAGTGGGCAACTAACTTTCCTTTGAACAACTCCAGCTTCCATGTCTGCATCCTTTTGAACCGGTCCTCCCGTTCTCCTGTCAACATATCTAAGTATCAGGGATTTGGTTTCCTAATTCTTCGAGGCCCACCATTTTGATGCATGTACATTAGGGTTTACATTTAGTGTACACAATGCACTTCAGTATTCATAATGTTCTCCAATTTGGGTTGGAGATAAGACCACGATTACAATCAAATTCACCCCTAAACTAATGGTTTATAGACTTATTTAAAGAAATCAACCAACAGCTACCTCCTAAATAAACTCAACCGACTCCTAAACAAACTCAACAATACTTCCTAGTCTTGCGCCAAAAGACAAGCATTTAGTGGGCAACTAACTTCCCTTTGAACAGTTCCAGCTTCCATGTCTGCATCGTTTTGAACTAGTCTTCATGTTCTGCTATCAACACATTCAGGTATCAGGGATTTGGTTTCCTAATTCTTCGAGGCCCGTCATTTTGCTGCATGTACATTAGGATTTACATTTAGGGTACATAATGCACTTTAGTATTCATAATGTTCAAGTGGACCAGCAAAAAAAACGTGTATAATAATTCAAGTAAAAATAAAAGAGGGTCTCTCTTAATATATGTCATATTTATCAAAAAAACGTGTATAATAATTCAATTAAAAATAAAAAAGGGTCCCTCTTAATATGTCGTATTTATCCTCTTCAATAGGCACACTGGTAGCTTAAGTAATTAGCGAGATTCGTTATCTTTCCGCCTCTACTCCTCTACACATAATTACTATTCACAACATATAATTTTTGTAATTTATTCACATTTATACAGAAAGAAAGGAAAATAGACAGAAATTGAAGCAGATGCTGTTTCGCGAAGGGATGCAGTGTGATCTGCTATGTATAAATACAAATGTGATGAATATATTTGTTGGGTTCTTGTTATTACTGTTTGTAGTGAGTAAAAATGGAGTGGATGCATCGATCCACGAGTACAAGAACGAGGCATTCATTCCTAGGTTCAATTCCTTCTTTTTCCATGGTGGCAGTGAGGGACTCTATGCTTCCAAGATTCTTGAACCCCCTAAAACGACGACGAATGATGATAATGCTAAACCCCTTAATGGAAAGTCCTTCATCAGGTAACGAAGATTTTTTTTAGTGCTGTGTTTTGTGAAGAATTTTATTTATTTATTTATTTTTCTGGTGATCTGGATGGGTCTTACATGTTTTGTTACTGCAAATGTTTATTTCTCATTAAAGGTCTTACTGAGTGCTGTCTGAGGAAATCCTGTTTCTATTTGCAGTTATTATTGTATTGCGGGTGCTTTCTGCATATAGAAAATCACTTTATTTTTGTTTTTTTCCTGAAGAAACCAAAGCCTATTCCACATGATTTTATGGACAAGAACGAAGAAAAAAAGGAAGAAAGAGGTTGGACCTTTGAGAGTTTGGCATACTAAAAGTAATTCAATTGCTATCATCACGAGAAAAATATGGTCTATGTATAATTTAATTTGTTCAACATAATAGCATAGCTTATATTAGGGAAAAAAAATTGACACCAGATAATATGACAAAAACATGTAGCTAACAGTTTGGTTTTTATTTTTCAGGCTAAAGCTTGGGACTTAAGTTGAAAAACATAAATCATTTAGACTTTGTAATCTCATTTTGTGATTTGTTCTTCTTGTATCTTCTATCTTTAGGCCATATAATATTGACGTTGTTTTTTTATATGTGAGCTATGTGTATTGTAACTTTTCAAAATTTCTTTCTAGTTTTGCCCCTTAAATTGTTTTCGAAAGCCTTTTACTTTTGCTTTTTTTATTCAGTTAGTTCACATTTTTGTTGTACTCAACAAACTTTAATCAGAGTTCTACGTGTCACTTTTGGTGTCTTTAGGTGGCTGCTGAAAGATCTCTTAATCACGTTTGATTTGAATAGTTGTTACATAAATTGAAATATTCTTTACTTTCCATTTATGACTTTCCAGTATTATTTATTACTTGTGTGTTTTGTAATCATTTATAATAAATAGAGTGATCATTACAATTTATGAAATTAGATTTTTAAAAAGTTGAGAATAAATTAATCTCTTTCCATGCCACATTGGTTCAGGTTTGAGTCTATCATATTTAGGAGACCAAAAGAGATTGCTGACAAGCAGAATGAGATGCAGCAGAGTACTGGAGTGATAGAAGCCATAGTAGTTGAGGTCAAAGACAGGGATAAGATTGGGGGTGCTTATATGAGTTCTAACGCAATATGTTGCAATCCTGCTCTTGCTAAGGATGCATCCTGCAAGTTAGGAGAGGTTATCATCCGCCAAGATTCTGATAATCCAGACTGGCCAAAAAGGCTGCAAACTTCCTTCCAGGGAAAAAATGAAGAGGCTATCATGAATCTTCAAACTGTGGAGATAAATAAAACAGGAATGTACTATCTGTACTTTGTGTTTTGTGATCCAGAACTCAAGGGCACCTTAATCAGTGGTAGAACTGTGTGGAGAAATCCGGAAGGTTATCTACCAGGGAAGATGGCCCCGTTGATGACATTTTATGGTTTAATGTCTCTAGCATACCTTGCTCTTGGTCTATTATGGTTTCTGCGATTTGTACAACGTTGGAAAGATATAATACAATTGCATTACCAAATCACTGCTGTGATTGGTCTGGGAATGTGTGAAATGGCTCTTTGGTACTTTGAATATGCAAACTTCAATGACTCTGGAAGTAGACCAATGGGAATTACGCTTTGGGCAGTAACCTTCAGTGCCATAAAGAAAACTGTCTCTCGTCTTCTTCTCCTAGTGGTTTCAATGGGTTACGGTGTTATGAGGCCCACTCTAGGAGGCATAACCTCCAAAATAATACTTCTTGGCGCAGTTTATTTTGTGGCTTCAGAAGCCTTGGAGCTTGTTGAGCATTTGGGTAATATCAATGACTTTGCTGGAAAATCAAGACTCTTTTTGGTGCTACCAGTTGCACTTTTAGATGCATTCTTTATTATTTGGATCTTTTCGTCATTATCCAAGACTCTGGAGAAGCTTCAGGTAACGGTAACATTTTTTTCCTGCTCAGCATGTTGCATACATTCTACCAACGAAATATTATCTCTAAACTTGACCAAGTATGCAAACGTTCATCAATTTGGGGTATACTTGCATGCAGATTATAGAAGAGGGGTGGGCGTAGAGCACTTTGCTTCTTGATGGACATAGTTGTGCTACACGAAATAACTACTAATACTTAGAAAATAACTTGTTTTTTCTGGATGCTTTCTTAATCCTGTTTCTTGGTTTAAATCTAGATGCGGAGAAGCATGGCCAAACTTGAGCTCTACCGAAAGTTTACCAATGCTCTAGCAGTATCCGTTCTTCTTTCAGTTGCTTGGATTGGCTATGAAGTAGAATCTCTCTCTCTCTCTCTCTCTCTCTCATAACATGAGACCTTACACACTTTGTCACCTTTGCTTTACTGACACCAAGCAAGCTTTAATAACCTGCAAAATCTGGATATTTTTCATGTGAAATCTGGAGGGCCAATGGTTGGAAACTATGAAGCATGGATGCCAACATGCCCAAAAGTAAAATCTCAGAAGAGTTGGACACAGATATGTTCGAAAGAATTCAATCAAAATACTTTAAAATTATACATTTATATCTTTACCTTTTTGTATCCTTTTTTTGTATTATTTTATTTTTCAATAAAATTAATACTCGTTGAGTGAGGGTTGCATTTAGTATTACTAGTGTCGATGAATAATTATGTTAATGTATCTAAAATGCTCATAATAGATATGAAATCAATTTGACATGAAGTTCATATTAACTCATCTGTTCTACAGACTTTCTTGATAATTGATTTTTTTCCCTAATTTTGTCAAAATTTACAAATGGGACTTGTCAATGTTCTTGACATTTCAGATTGCTTCTGTAGCGTGTCAGAAACTGGAAAACATATAGGAAGTATAGGCGGCACCACCTGGTGTGTCCATGTCTTGTGTGTCAGAATTAAAGTTTATTATGCAAAATATGACTTGCCAGTTTAACCCTGTGGCTTCTTGAGCGCGTGTCTGAGCCTGTTGGTGTCCAATGTGTGTTGGAGTTCCATGCTTCATAGGTTTGAAAGTATTTGCCAAATTATTTAATTCACAAGCTTTTCCATTTTTCCATACCGTGTCCTCATTGATTATTAAAGCTCACTAACCCACTACCACTGATTCAGACGTGTAGCAAAAAAGAGAGTATATATTTTATTTTTTATTCTGTCAACACTGTAGGTGAAAAACTTGTGACTCTTTTTTCACTGGTACAGTTGTACTTCAATGCAAGCGACCCCCTGAGCGAATTGTGGCGAAGAGCCTGGATCATCCCAGCTTTCTGGACATTGCTTGCATACTTACTATTGGTGGTTATATGCATTCTCTTGGCTCCTTCACATAACCCAACGAGGTAAATCCATTTCTATACTAATGGGACCTATAAAAGTGCGAATTACTTTAGATGTTTCTTCTGTATGTTAAAGACTTGCAGCTTAAGTACCCTCAGTTGTATACACGAATCTAACTTTCATGTCAGTAAAAGAAACCAACAAATCACACCATAATTAGAAACTTCTGGTAAAACTTCTCCTATCACATGACCTAACACAGTACATTAGATAATCCAGGAATTTTCTTACCTATAATGGGCACTATCTGGTTAGAATACTCTAATAGACTCTTGCTGTCATTCCAGCAGTCTTGATTTATTGCAATATTGTCCAGCAATACAGTAAGTTTCGTGCGTTATTGTTACGCTTAAACGAACTATGAATTAATTCATCCATGTCAAATGACGAAATAACCACAAACGTGATACTGGAGAGTATTGGTCAAGTAATAAGATTAACTCATTAATTATGACCTAAAGCTTTAATTTAATTATTAGAGAATTTATAGCTATTCTTTATGTGATAAATTTAATTCAATTAACAAGCATAAATTCCAAAGGGAAAAAATAAATCACTGATTGTCATCACTATAGAATCGGGACACGCTACTTTGATTTTATTTTTATTTTTTTTCAAAAATTGATCTTCTTGCACTAAAATTCTCTTGATTGACTAAGTTCACTTTCATGCTATAGACTTTGTTTTTCGTTCAAATTTATTGTTCTCTGAATTATTTGCTAATAACTATATTTGAACCAAAAGGTTCGATTAATGGCCTAATAAAATGTCATAATCATTCTCATTCAATAAACTGTATTTGAACAAGATAATAAACATTAGTTAAAGATGATAAATTGATAAGTTGTCGATATTTATATGAAAGTCTTGAAGAATTCTGTATAACCTTTTAAATTATTGTATAAAAAATCTTTATTTACTTTCAAAATAATTTGATGATTGATGTAGCTAGTAACAAAATTTTGATTAGTGCTAAATTAAATTTAAGTTATATAATTACTGCTAATATATTTAGTTTTTAGACTGGAGGAGCGGAGGGCAAGGATTGTAAGAAATGACTGTAAGGTATGGAAGCTTGTGAAGAGAGGATAAGGGTCTGGTATGGCCTAAGTTAGTCAAAGGCAGAGTACGGTGGTGAAACAGGTGTCAACATGTAAGAGGGAAAAAGCAGTTTGGTGGAGGGTGTGATGACTGGTATGAGTCTGGGTACTGTTAGCTAGATAGCAGGGGACGTTGGGGTGTGACTGGTCCTGCATGTGAGAGGAGATAGAGACGAGTCTGATTCGTACTAAGAGGAGGAAGGAACAAGGAATAGGTAGGACTTTGATAATAAAAGACGACAGGCGACAGCTAAACTCTGAATAGTTTTACATCTCATTGTGATTAGTTTGTTTCAGTTTCTGATATAGTGTTTTAGCTATAAATTGGTGTAACAAATGGCCAATTTCGTATTTATTTCAAGTGAAGGTTTGCTTAAATTAAGCTAATGAAAATTGACCATATTGAATCAAATGATGCATTAAATTTCCATAAAACTCATTGTTCATTTTTTCCTTTTTAAGTTTCAATTATTGTGTTACTATTTGTATGTCTTCTCAAGTTACCATATGATAAAAGAACTTTCCAATATGATAATGCAAAAATGTACGCAATAAGTCTTTTTCAAGAATTGTATTATACTTTTGAAATGTGTAAAACGAATATTCAAATTCCTTGACCTTGAGGGGTTGCTTAATTGGTCAGACCTTGGGTTTGCTCCCCAACGGTCACCGGTTCGAGTCCCTTTAAGGCCACTGAGGTGAGTATTCGACTGTAAATTTCAGGGCCCATGGGATTAGTCGATATGCGGCCAAGTTGGCCCGGACATCCACAGTTATCAAAGAAAAAAAAAAATTCAAATTCCTTAAGAAACCTGAAATAGATTCCACAAGTATGATTTATTAGCTTGTGTAGATATTTTAGAGCTAAACAAGAAATGGTTAATGTTGTTGATTATGATTTCTATAATCCCACGGGTGGACAAAACACAATAATGATGATATTGTTTTGAATTAACAACCTAAACTTATAACTAATCTGATTTCTAAACTAAGTGGTAGAGAAGCATTTATGAAACTCAAGAAAATGTAAGCACTAAGACCCTAAATTCCCATACATTCATCCATCTTAATGTCAATTCCACAATTCGACAACGTTTAGATGCAAAGATCAATGTTCCTACGTTGTTTAATAATCTCTCTGAAGTAGAATCAAACTTATCCTCATAGTAATGTCCTTATCTCGAATTCAAATATAGGAAGATGCATTAAATCACAATAGCATTCAATTAGATCGTACAAAGTATAAACAATTATCACTAACGTTATTAAGATCTTGCAAGGATTGCTACTTGTGCTAAAGTTCCATTCCTTCTCCTTATTGTCAATAGAAATCTCAAATATAATCAATTAGTGATTAATGAATTGAAAAGCATTAGACTTCTAATAGTCATTCAAACCAAATAATATTAAGCTTATGTTTGGTAGGGATTAGAATTTAGACTTTAATTTAAATCAAAGTGAACAATTAATTTTAACTACATTTATGGGACTTATAACTTTTCAACCACGCTTCTCATTAACTTTTATCAAAATCTACTAAAAATTTGATCTAAATCCCTACCAAATAGAGGCTGTGTTAAAATCCGGAATTTAATATGAAAACATTAAAACATTCAACGTTATCATAACAACCATACAAATAGCTAAGTATCATAAGATTATAAAAACACAATTCGAATCAATATAACATCGCTCGGAATTAAAGTTCGGGAAGAAGAGAATATGGGCTCTTGCCCTTAATTTAGTTTAGACGCGGCTTGATATTGTTAAAAAAAAATAAAAACACCTTTTTAAATCAGCTATCACGAGAAGGGGTTCACAATTATCGCCGTCTCCCATTAGACTTCTTTAGGGATGGACAGACCTAGTTCAACTTGTTAACCAAGCTAAGCAGAAAAGGCCTATTCTATTGGCTTAAGATTCGTGAGAAAGATGGAAAACACTCTTGAATCTTAAATCTTTCAATGGTTCTTGAATTATTTTCTTTTATCTTTTTCTTCAAATTCCAAGAAAAGATGTATGAATTGATATAAGATAGGTGTTTTATATCAAAAGCTTGCAAGAAATATGGATATGTTGATCTCATATTGTAATGTCCCAATTTTCATATATCTTGAGGTGTTATAAAAATTCAATTTTCGCGGAAATGATAAAATAATATTCTTTAAATAAAAATAACTGGATTATTTATAATGAAAACATAATCACAAATTTATAACTGTCTTGAACAAATAAAACTGACTAATAATTTAGAGAAAAAAATG
>CAIGRQ010102095.1:0-10304 GCA_903798375.1 Fraxinus sp. D2006-0159 | reverse complement strand
GTTAAAGTTCAGTGAGTATTCAAACAATTAACTCTACCAGTAAGTAACTCATGAATATTTAATTATATTATTAAATTAGAAGTCTAATTATTTTGTAATATAATATTATTATCCAATAAGCTATCACCGAATCAAGAATATGAACCATTCAATTTTATGTAGTTATCCACATTATGCACTTATTATTCAACCAATACAATTAAGTATTTTATTTCCAGCCAGATTGTAATTAACTTGAATTAATTGTGAGGGAAATGCAGTGGAATTATTTTAAGTCCATTAATTTTCTGACATTAAAAGTTATTGATCCAAAGTCAAATGATTCACAGACATTTGAGAATATGTGTTTACATAAGTACTAGGTTCAATGCAGTGGAAGTAGCTATTAGTACAAGAACTGAGTTTCCTCCTCCTAGCAATCAATATCTGTACTGCCATTTTCTGTAACTTCCAACTTCATAAAATCAATATAAGACTTGCCATTGAGTTTCCGGGCGAAGAAATTCTTGAAGTACTCTTCAATGGGCATTCGTCGAAAAACTGGTGGATTATTTGGTCCAACAAGGCTACGTGCAGGGCCCAACTCCGAGTCGAGGTTGGAGCTATAAAATGTGGCAACTGAGAGCCTCTTACTGTCTGAGTTCACTATTGCTCTATGCTCAATGCTCCGATACGCACTATTTACTCAAAATCTGCAAAGCAATAACCAGATAAACACGTATCAGCGGAAATGGAAAATCTATGTGTTTTCCCAACATATTATTTTTTTAGGACCGACCAAGACAAGTTCGTCTGGTCAAATAAAAGTACGTCTAGAGCATCCTCCTCCATGGATGTGATGAAGATGCTAATGATCATTGTCACTCCTGATGCACATAGATAGACCAGTTTAGAATGCCTATGCGAGCTAGTTAAAAGAATATAGAGAATTTACCTCCATTATGTCACCTACATTAACCACAAAAGCATTTTGTAGTGGTTTAACTGGAACCCATTTCCCATCTTTTCGAATCTGAAGGCCCTCAGTTTCATTGAGCTGAAATAGAATTGTTAGAGCATCTGCATCCGAGTGAGGAGTGAAGCCAATGGCATTGTCAGGCTCGGGGCAAGGAGGATAGTAATTCATCCGCATTGATTGCACCCCATCTCTAAATAGTTCTTTAATCTCATTTTCATCCATCGTTAGAGCCTTGGCCATTAGACTTAATAAAGTCATGGCTAGCTTTTTCAGTTCTTCAGAGTATGCCTCCATTGTTTCCCTAGATACCAATTATGAAAAATCACTTCAATTAGCTTAAAACCTTTCCGATGAGCAAAAGAAGTTCATCGTGTGTGTGTGCACAGAGAGAACCTGAGCTTTATAGGTAATTTTTCGAACAACTCAATCTTCCTTTGATTGACGGGTAGAGTTGTTATGTAAAACATGTCTGACCAATCCAGCTTCTGCTCCTCGGATATAACAAAAAGCTGCCCAAATCCCTCGTGGTCGTCTGGTTGTTGCCAAAGTTTCTTTTTGTCTTCCATTGGAAGATTAAAAAAATCTATGACTTGCCTTCTAAACTCCTCTAGCAATGAAAGAGAAACTCCATGGTCTATGATCTATTGTGAGAAAAATGAATCATGTTATGCTCCGACATACTAAGAGCCTGTTTAGGATAGAGTTTGCCTCTACTTCTGCTTCTATAGAAGAGCTTCCATAGGAAGTCACATTAGATTAGCTTCATCTAAAAGTTCTTCGAAACAAAGAAAAGCCCTTCAAGAAAATTATCCAAAGAATAAAAGTAATTTTTGACTTTTCAAAAGCCATGCCAATTAGGCTCTAAGCCTTGTTCCAATTGTAACATGCATATACAGAAAATTTCAAAAGAACAACTGCTGCCGCCATATAAAGATTTAAAGATATGTAAAACCAGACATCAAATTCATATTGTTTAACTTATTAGTTCAAGTCCCAACATTGAGTTAAGATCTAGCAATGCAAAATACAAGAAGAATAGAAGGAAAAGTAAAAACCTGAAAAAAGCCCCAGTCTATGCAAGCAAAATGAAGCTTTTCCAGCTCATAATTCATGGACTCTCCTGTAAGCAAGCTCTTGAGATTGACAATCGGTACTGATGGCACATGAACGTCATTGGACGGACAGTCTTGGTCATGGTGCACATATCGTATTGGGATCTTGTCAATAGGCTCTTTGGCCAGCTCTAGCACACTAGGAACTAATAAAGACTTTCCGAAATTAACTACTTCTGATGATGACTCCATAGGCTCGAAAAAGATATCAAGAAGAATGGTGATATAAGGTCAAACAAGAGAAATTGAACTTTTCTTACAAGTTTTAAGCTCCTTTGAATGGTGAGAAAACGACAGCCTCCTTGAAAGAAACAACAAAAGTGTGAATAAGAAAAACCAGGGAAAAATGAAAAAGAAGAAAATACTGCAAGAGGAACATGTTATCTGCGCACAAGTTTCAATGTTCATACTTGAGTTAAGCTGCATTACCATATAGATTTTACCAGAATCGTGCCAGATTAACACTCGGCAACATTTCACTGGTAGTTGGGCCAAAAACATTTTCCAACCATCCAATCACAATTAGCCAACTCATTCTGGCAATTTGATTATGATAAAATCATCTGGTAAAGTAGCAAAATTCTTCATATTTTTCATTGTCAAACAGTTTTTTGTGTCTTACGAATTTCAAATTATTCGTTAACATAAGCATTACATGGGATTTTCATATGCACGAAACTGTAATTTTGCAGCCTCAGGATAATCTCATGGTGTGTTGTGGTTATTATGGATTGAAAATTGAAATGCTTTGGATCTTCTAGTAAAGGTAACAGTGAGCTGGATGGGGTGGTGAAAAAGATTCGTATAGCCAACCCCTAGATTTATTAGAAATAAGGCTGAAATTCTTGGCATTCCAGTTTTCGGGAAAAGGATATAACATTATTGCTTGACTCAACAGGACAGCTCAACTAGGACATTCACTAAATAGTAGGCGACTAAACATCTTTTCCCTACAAGTAAGTTTCAAATTAATCTGCCTTCATGTGTATTCCAAAATTAAAGTACAATAATTTTAGGCTAATTCATCTAAAAAGCTATTTTGAGGCACTTAGAAAAACTTTTTATAGCCTTATAAGCATGTCAAACATCATTTTNAGTAGGCGACTAAACATCTTTTCCCTACAAGTAAGTTTCAAATTAATCTGCCTTCATGTGTATTCCAAAATTAAAGTACAATAATTTTAGGCTAATTCATCTAAAAAGCTATTTTGAGGCACTTAGAAAAACTTTTTATAGCCTTATAAGCATGTCAAACATCATTTTAAGCACCTGTTTCACCCACATTATTTTTTTCATTCTTATTGTTCTGATGATTTTCAACCACACATTTTTCAATAAAATAATATTTTCCATCACATCAATAACTTTTCCTTCTATTTTAACCATATATTCCTCATCACATCACTTCAAAAAAATGCATTCTCTCATTTTAATATACACCAAACACACACTCACAAATTCTGCAACACCTACATCTTTTGTCAACTTTTTATCCACGTATTCTACGAGACGTCGAGACCCACGACTTATAATCCACAAAAAGCTTTATCAAATATTCACTAATCATAAAATAGCATACTGTTTCCCGACATTAAAAACTCACAACAATCGTAACTTGATGAATTGAAAAACCACAAGGCTTCTACGAATAGGTTTTTCTCCGCCTACATGACTCAATTGCGTAGTATTTATTAGACAGGTCTAGAGAGTCTAATTGACAAGATTTGAACGATTTTTTTTTATATGACATGGTCGTGATCAATTGGCTTAGCCAATATGTAGAGACAGACATACCTTTGAGGCAGTACTACAAACAGGTAGTGTGCATGTGCATAATCTTCGTGTGCGTGATTCAAATTTGCTATAAACAACAGTCGATAAGCAGAATATAAAGTAAACATGAATTTAGATTTGGTACCAAAAACAATGTTAGCTTTGAAAGGATTCGGTATGTATTGAAAGAAGAGAATTTTGGAAAATTTTCACGGTTCCTCACCTGCCGTGCGTGGACTACTAACACAAAAATATCCAAAGTCCTGGGGGTCCACATGCGCAGACCCGACAAGCCCCTGATGGGCCATTTCATAGAATTTTGTTGGGCTCTAGGGGTGACATCGATTAACCGGGTTTGGCTCGATCCGGCTCGACCCTTGAGATGTTCAGGTCCATTTTGAAACGAGTCGTGAGTCAAGTCAAGCTCTTTTTTTCATGAGATGGTTCATTTTTTGGCTTAATTTATTACTTTTTTTTCTTAATTTTTAAATTTAAAAAAAAAAAAAAAAGAGTTAGCTCGTTAATGGTTGGCTTTCACGAGCCAAAGGGCCAAGCAAAGCTTTGGATTTGAACACGAGCTGAGCAGCCTAAGCTCGGATGTTAAGGGTTGAGTTGAGTCGACTTAGCTTGGCGCAACATATTGCCACCACTAATATCGGCTAGCCTTGGCTCGATCCACCAATATCTATATCAGGCGACATTGAAATTTGAAATTTATTTCATATGTTTAATTTTGCAATTCTAGGGCGGGGGCATGAGCTATAAAGTAATGCTATTTATCATCATGAATCATGATGATGGAACATCGATTATGTGACAAACAATTATCCCACATAATTGGTCTTTAGGGAAAAAAAATAGTAATTATGATACTTTTAAGATTACATTTTCATAAATATCAAAGTTTGAGTAAATTATCACAATTCAGGTTGCCCTATGACACACAGAGTTAGGCCACTGGCTGATTTTGTACCTCTAAACTTGTCTTGGACACAGGAGATCTCAGTGGTCTCCAAACTCGACTTGGACTACAGGAGATCTCAGTGGTCTCCAAACTTGGCTCTACACAAAAGTGTCTGATCGGAATCGAACCCCTCTCAAGACAAACGCTTTTGACCAATTCTACACTCAAATAAGCGCCGAAAATGAGCACGTACAGAGAGATTAGCCTCGATAGAACAAGAATGGGAAGCAAATTACAGATTCAAAAACTATTAACATTAAACCAACCAAAATGAACAACCCCGCATCTGATTCATTGAATAGTAATTGAGCAACGAAGAACAAATTTGAGCATGACAACAACATGCAATATGCAATCACACAACGAATAAAAAAAAAAATGTAGAAAACAGCTACACCAATTGAGCAATAGTTCTTAAGTCATGCGTAGGACTCAAGCAGAGGTCTCCGCGCCTCTTCCCCAGATTTTCTGCTGTAACAGAAGTACATCACCAACTGTATAATCCCCAGAATTGCTCCAATCCCATTTGGAACCTAATTTTAGAACCGGAAAAAGGAAAACGAGCTAGATCACTTTCAAGAAGTCATTAAGAGTCATATAAAAAAGCAGCAATCCATTAGGGGTGCTTTTGTGTGCATGAAAGGGGTGTGGAAAACATGTATTTGTCTTCTCTGTTACAGTGAAAACCTACAGTCGCAACTGGAAATTGCTCCCACATTTACGAGGAATCACTATAAATCGATGGGCACTTTGCTCTTTTTTTTTTTTATCGACTATCACATCTGACTGGCAACAAATAATTACACAAGAACTTCATGTACACTATGCAATAAGGGATAGTCAAGTACAAACACTTACAGAAATAAATAGATCCTGCTTGAACATTCCGTATGCAAAGAAGGAAATACTCATCAAAAAGGTTGCAAGCGAGAGATAAAATGGCATGTATTCGACGCTCTTTGTTTTTATCACCAAATTCTGAAATAAAAGATAGTTTAAAGTAATAAGTTAGCAGCACAGATAACACATAAATAAAAGTAAAGGGCTTAAGTTCTTGAATGAACTCACAATAATGAATAGTGGAGAAGCAAACATTGATATGAGAGAAAAGACGGACAAATATCCAACGAAAAGTTGTCGATTTGGTGGTTCGAAGATTTTAATGCTTAAAAACATAATCGCCCCAAATGCGGCAAAAACTGCGAGTAACAAGCCGAGCATCTTCACCTGCACAGATATATATAGCTTACACAATTAAGTGACAAATATAATGCGACAATGAATTTAAATATATTCAAAATGTGAGAATTAATGACCTTTTTTGTTCTATCTGCATATAAAATGAAGATGATTACGTAAATCAACTGGAAAATGGCTCCAATGGAATTGACCGTGAAAATCATAATTATGCCGGGAGAGATGATAGGCGTCCCGTACCAAAGGCATATTAAGCAATTCAAGAGGGAATATATGTAAGGCAACCCGGAAAATTGTTCTGTTGATTTGCTTCTGATAATTCTCCTAAATGTTGGCCTGTAAGATAAACATTTAAAACAATCTTAGTAATTAATCAATAATTTGAAAACTTGTTCTTCTGTGGTTTATGAAAGATTGAGAATCTTACGCAGGTGATACAAATAACACAAAAGCCAGGAGGTTCCCTGTAAAAAAAAAACCCCAAATGTGTGTCATTTTGACAATAAGGAAAAAGTCATTTTCAAAATAAGTAACTTCATTTACTTAGAAATGAATAAGTAACTTATCCAAACATGTTCCAAAAAAAAAAAAGTAGCTTTTTCTCTTAGCGAAACATACTCCAATCTCCATGGCTGGCTTTTCTTTCTTTCTTTCCCTTTTTTTTTTTTTTTTTTTTTTTCTCTGGTTGTTTTCGCAATAAAAGATTCCATAATTTGAGTACAAAGTTAACACTCTCCAGCAGAGTTGACTTTGTGATTTAATTCAAAAATCTTAATTTCCCAACTTTCTTCACCATTTCAGACAAACTTTTTCCAAAAATTTATTTAAAACACGTGTTCTGGAAGTGTACAACACCCATTTTTCCCAAATATCGAATACAAAATTAAGCAATTATGTACATATTAAACAACACATTAAAGCAAAAATCAAAAATAGAAAAAATCTGAAACTTCAAGAATCCTAAATGTAGATCACTATTGTAGAGCAATAACTCAGATGATAGCACATCAGAAACCCTATATAAACCCACCCCATCCCGAGCACCCAGAAGCAAGAGATGGGGGTGAAGAAGGTACCTAGAACTCCAGCTGCAGAACTGCAGAGTGAATAAGTTGAGAACAAGCCGCCTTCAGACATCCTTTTTCAACCTTTTCAAATCAAACTTCGGAGTTCGGACATTAAGGAAAAAATAATTTCTTGAAATTGATTTTTCTAGAGGTTTTTGAGGTGGAGAATTTGACCGAGACAACTGGTTTTACTTATTTCAATAAGGTCATGGGACCCAAGACGGGGCACCGATTATTGATATTTAGACCCGACCACATCGCTTACAATGTTTAAAACACGTGCCGTTAATTAAGAAAGAATTTGTAATTGATTAGAAAGTGATGTCTATTCGCGAAAATTACCTTGTCAGATTTGTAAATTACTAGTTGTTTGAACTTATTTTCTAACCAAGTCAATTTTAAGTAGGGATTAGTCGGTCAGAATCAAATCCAATCAAGAATCAATTTAGTGTGTGTTTAAATCGAGTTTAGGGTGGTTTGAGAAAATGTTAATTGATCCATGTACATCAATTTCAATATTAAAACAAAAAAGAAGTTAGACATTTCTTGCTTCTCAATTCTAGGTATTCTCGAATAAGAACCAATTGGTCTTTGTTCTAGTTCTTGTTGTATGCATATCTTACCCCTTATTATTTACATAATTGTTGACACTTACAGTGTTGTCAAAAAATCATTGATTATAAAAATTATTTACTGTTTAAACTGTACAATAAAAAAGTCATATGTTATGGTGTCAACTAATGTATAAAAAATGATGTACACTACACATAATTGTACTTCGAAAATACATTTTTCTCTCTCTTCTTTTCAACAACACATTTTTATTTTTATCAAAAAAATGTGGGAAAAGCTTTTCACCAAATTTGAGAAAAATAGGGGTGGGGGTCGAAAATTACCTTGTCAGATTTGTAAATTACTAGTTGTTTGAACTTATTTTCTAACCAAGTCAATTTTAAGTAGGGATTAGTCGGTCAGAATCAAATCCAATCAAGAATCAATTTGGTGGGTGTTTAAATCGAGTTTAGAGTGGTTTGACAAAATGTTAATTGATCCAGGTACATCAATTTCAATATTAAAACAAAAAAAGAAGTTACGACGTTTCTTGCTTCTCAATTCTATGTATTCGAACAGGAATCGAATAAGAACCAACTAGTCTTTGTTCTAGTTCAATTCGATTAGTCAAAATCATGCCCTTAATTGTCAATTGTAGTTATAATAATTTGCAAGAGAGCAAATATATTTTCCAAAATGCTCAAATTGAAGTTATATTGTCAAAAATTATGATTAGTAATAACCCTGATTTGATGAAAACATGGCACAAATAGGCTGAATTTTGCTTAAGTGTGCAGGGAATAGGTCACAGAATTTATATAGACGATTGTCAAAACTGTTTTTGATAATTGCCAATCACAGGGAAACAATTGTCTCCCTATATAAATTCTATCAACCATTTCATGTAGTTGTAACATCATTCCATTTGTCTCCCTGTATAAATTATGTCAACCATTTCCGGTAAGTGTAGCGTCATTCAAACATCCAGTCATGTACTAAGTCCCTGTTTGTTTCGGATTAAAATCATATTTTAATTAAGTCAAAGCTAAACAATTAATATTAACCACATCTTTCATGGGTTTCGCAATTTTTGAACCACATATTTCAAAAATTTCTATCACAATATACTAAAAATCTAATTTTAATCATCATCAAACACTCACTGAGTCTTGTCATGTGCATATCTTAGCCCTTATTATTTACTTCATTGTTGACACCTGTAGTGTTGTCAAAAAATCATTGATTGTAAAAACTATTTATTATTTAAACTGTCTAATAAAAAATGTCATATGTTATGGTGTCAATTAAGGCATAAAAAATGATGTACACTACGCATGATAATATTTTTAAAATACGTTTTTTTCTCTCTTCTTTTCAATCACACATTTTTCAATAAAATAACATTACTCGTAAACTCAAAACTTTATCTTAATTTTTAACCTGACATCATCCATTAATCTATTATTCCAAAATGCATCCTTAGTAAAAAAAAAATGGGGTGCAAATTGTCGCTTAATATAATATTCTAAGTGTGAATATCATTTGTGGTAATTAAACTTTTAGTGAAATTTCAATCGGGGTAATTAAATTTTTATTTATTTTAATTGAATCGTTAAGCTTCAATTTAGATTCAAATTGGATGACTACAATTTATTTTAGTTTCAAATCTTCACAATTTCATCACGTGTTGTCTCCTATAATTGACAATGTTATCACGACGAATCTTCAACGTATTTGATGCGTGACGCAAATTACTACTATACCAGTACATATAATTAAAATAAATAAATATTCATTTAAATATCAAATTAAAGATATGGACGTAACCTTGTTCTACTATTTTTAAATTTAGTGTCCCACGTAGCAATTTCGTGCAAAATTAGTTATGGTATGAATGTCAACTAAACAACTTACGTCAAAATAGGAGACATGTGGTGGCCTTAAAATTATATTGAAGCTCAATGATCTAATTGAGACAAATTTAAAATTAGTGATCTGTTTAATTTTTTCCTTAAAGTTTAGTGATCGAACAAAATTTATCCAATATTGCAAGGAAAAATCCAATTATTTATTTGATTATCTTCCCAAACCTCCAAAATATTGCGAGTCACTCGAGATGGGAAACAAACTACTCCCTCCGTTCCATGTGTATAGACCGACTTTTCTTATTTTTCTTGTCCCATTTATATAGTGATGTTTCTTTATTGAGAAATTATTTATTTAGTTCGTTTACTAATATACTCTTATTTAATTTCCCTATTTATGACTAATTTTTTCGCTTAATTTTAAAATTGTATAGATTTGAATATACGTATTTATTGGAATCATCCAAATACATACAAACAGTTCTCGAAGGGAGTAAAGTTTAAATGTTTCGAAGTATTTAATTGCCTAGTTATCACCATTAATTTTAAATAGAAAATTCTTTGCAAAAATTACTCTTTCAACAATATTAAATGAAATTTTTTAATCCGTGTTAAAAACAAAATCATTCTATATAAATGGGACGGATGAAGTATTTTTCAACTCCTTTACACACAATTAACTGTTTCTATAGAACAGACTAACAAGGCATGTTCCATGTGCAAAATAGTTACATCTAAGAAAAAGAAAAATATATATGATCTAACGTATCAAACAAAACATAAATAGTTACGACAGATTAAATTTGATTAAAAAAA
>CAIGRQ010102077.1:0-18450 GCA_903798375.1 Fraxinus sp. D2006-0159 | reverse complement strand
CATGGTCTACGCTGTGCGTGAGGGAGCGTATTAAAGTCCCACATTGAATGGTGATATTTACACGATCCACTTAATAAGGTGAATGCAATCCTCCCCTAACAAACTGGTTTTGTTAGGTTGAGTTAGGCCAAATATCATTCCTAACACATAGCCCACTTTCTGGTCACCACGCTCATCGGACTCCACCACCACTAGTCTCGCTTTACTCTCCCCAACATTCTCTCCCACAGTTGGTCACAAAATCCGTCGAAAACGGTCACATTTGCAGCCTAAAATACCATACTGCCGTATAGAACCCTTCATGGAAACCCCACTTTCGAAGCTACGGTCGCGCACCACCACCGACCATTACCCCTCACCTCGACGAACCTATACATGGCCTCACATTAATCAAACATGCCTCAAATCATTCTTCTGTAATCTATTTGCACAGTATCGACGTCCATTTTGCCAAACTCGTCTCCTTCAGTTTATGCATCCCACAGCACTAAATCCCCAAATTGACATCAATTAAACCATCAACAAACCCAAATGACAATATATATGAATCTAATTGAACCAATTTTCCTCAACCGTTTAAATTTCTGGTCCAAAACTCTTCACGGGCGCGATGCACGGAAGGAGCTGTCTGACCAAAATTGGTTGGTCCTAAGTGCTCCAATCTTTAAATTCGTGTGGGGGAAGTGAAGCGAGGTTGGTGGTGGTGGAGTCTGGTGGGCATGCGGCCAAAAGGTAGTGCTATATGGATCTATAGGTGACAGCTTGGTAGATTGTGAAAGTGGTGGTGGTGGAGAATTTATGATTCTTTGTAATTTTTTAAAAACTTAAGGACTATGTTGCGGTTGATTATTCATATTTTTCTTTTTATTTTATTTGAATAGAATGATAAAATCGCCTTTTATTGAAAAAATGAATAAAAATGACTTTTTGCCTAATAAAAAGTGGAAAGTATGTGTGAAAATGTCAAAAAAAATGAAAGGTAGGGATATTATATGTTTTTTACCCAATCTTATTAGCTTCCATTTGATTCTTATTATTGTAGAATGAGAATAAAAAAATATAGTCGTTATTGGGCTCCACACAAGAGATAAAAATACAAAATTAATGGTTTGATGTGATGAATAACGATTATATTTTTCATTTTTATGGATGAAAAATAAAAAACAAACGGAAGCTAGAAGTTGACATGTTAAAGAATAAAGTTTTCTTCAGCTTTTCTATACTCTTATTTGGAATATTTTTTTATTTTGGCCAAGTTTGCATGTTGAATTGATTTTTGTTCCGTCCACTTTATTAAAGTACCATCTTTTACTATTCATTAGCGTTTTTATGTTGTACACAAGTCTATATCTTAGTCAAGGTCTATTCCAGAAAGCCCAATTTGCTGATCGTGAAAGAAAAAGAGCCTTCAATGGTCCACTCACATGCTCTTAGAATCCTACTTTTTATCTCAGAGCATCAGAGGTGGGTAGGAATTTCATAAAGGGACTCCATCTATCCACTTTTTCATTTTTTACCCGCTAATAAAAAGATTTCTTTGATCTATCTTTTCAGTTACTCCTCCTGGATTTCTTTTATATTTATTTTCTTTCGATTATAATAAGATTTCATTGGTAAAAAATAAAACCAGACAATATATTGAAATTTATACACTTCGATAACAAAAAAAAATATTTTTCTATCTACTAAGGATTTCAACATTCGTCTTCATTGCTAATTATTTATATGAATTATTTCGACAACAAGTAGTATCATATGTTTTATTTCCACCGACCCTAATAATGGGTGAAAAATGCCGGTAGTCACTTCATTTTAGCAGAATCTCCCATTGTTCACTAAGTTTTCTAAAGTTTCAAGTTAGCCACTGGAATTAAACTTTATTTCGAGATGGTGGTTGAACTAAAACTTTTGTAATAATTCCGTTATTTTTGTCTATATTAGCCCTTGTTTGATGTGATTTTTAGTAGATTTTAATAAATGTTGATTAAATGTATAGTTAAAAATTGTGATTTTAATGAAATCTGTGGTTAAAATTAATTGTTAATTTTGATTTAAATTAAAGTTTTAATTTTGTAGGATCTTAGTATTTACTAGTTTGACTATCTGAAGATAATTAGTTGACCATTGTGAAAAAGTGTGGTGACTAATTCATAAAAAAAACCAATAAATTGGATGTCAGAATTTTATGTCAATTTTTTTTTTTTTTTTGTAAAATATCAGCAATTTATTTAAAAAAAATTAATCCAGACAAATAAATATTTTATTCTGAATATTACGTCTGCGACCATTGTCAAAACTAACAAAATCGTGAACTGATTAACAAAATAAATTCAACATATGTATACATATAATTCACCACTATAGATTACTTATTCTTTAAAACCAAGACATAAGAAATTTTATTTTTCAATATTTAAATAACTCGCATTGCTAAAAATAAGATTTTTCTCACATATTCTATGGTTTTAGTAAGAGTAATAAAAAGAATTGTCAAATTGAGATAAAAATGTAAAGTGTGTAAACAAATTGAAACTTATTAAAATTTGGTGATCAACTTGAAATAGATTTGCAAGTTAAGTGACTTCCAGAGAAATGTTGGCTGTCCCGCTAGATTTTAAAACGAAAAATTCTACTTGTACAAAAAGAATTAAAAGTTTTATATATAGATAAGATGTCAACAAGAGAGCGGAGATTTTTTTTTTTCGTTGAAAAATTATAACACAATCATATCTGACTACATTATGTATATGAATGTTATTGCTCTGCTAAGCCTGTAAAAGGTATGACAGAGTCCAATGTGAAAGGGGGAAGGGTGAGTGTTTAACATGGGGGGTGGCTTTTTTTAATGTGGTGGGTCTCGAAGACCCACCTCATGTGAGAGGAATTCCTCTGCTAGGCCTTTTACGGGCCTCGTAGAGGAGATAAATTCTTATGTATATACATCGACATATAAGTGATTATGTACATATAGTTAATAGTACAATAGAAAATGAATAATGATTTGTCCATATCAATGGAATTTTATTTTTTATTATACATTTTCGTAATAAAATATTTCACATTTAAATTTAATTTTTCTCACTTTCCAATCAAACATTCTATAAAAATTCACTCTTTCGAAATTTATTTTGTTACTTTACAAACCGACGCTACACCAAAATGCTTTCTCCTTCCCTTGTCATCTTGCTTGTAAAGATTGTTCATTTTACAACCGTGAAGAATACCCCGACGACGTCGTTTGTCGTTTTAGTGTAGTGAAACGACAGCGTGGTCTGATCTCGCAAGCAAAGCTTCATCTTCACTACTTGTAATTATTATTCTCCCAAAACAGGAAAAAAGCAGTAAAGCAATTTGTCCTCTTCGCCAAGCGATTGAAATTGAAATTCGGATCCAAAATCCCATTCTCTCAATTCTCTAATTGTAATCACTGTGTGTTTGGTGTAATTTCTTGTAGATTTCTAGGTGGGGGATTAATGGGCTGCACTCAATCTAAGATCGAGAACGAGGAAACTGTAAATCGATGCAAGGAGCGGAAGCAATATATGGAGCGGGCCGTTGTGACCCGTAACAAGTTCGCGGCGGCCCACTCGGCCCACGCGATGTCCTTGAAGAACACCGGCGCCGCTCTCAGTGACTATGCTCACGGAGAAGTCGTATATCCCGTCGGCGGTGGTGGTGGAGGTGCTGGTGATGCCACCCTTCAGCCACCACTTTATGATAATTTTCCTCTGCCTCCTCCTCCACTGCCCCCGTTCAATCCGACTTCTTCGCCGCTCCAGCGGGCTTCTACCGTTCCTGAACTCCGCAATGAATTGAAGCACTCGAACACGATTATTCAGGAGGAGAATGAAGAGGATATTGACAATGAGAGCACTCACAGTTTGAAGCATCGCAGCAGTAAGAGTAGTGGACGAGGTAATGGGGGCGGAAGAGGTGGACTTTCACATAATGAGGTTACTGAGGACGAGGTCTTGCAGAAGCCGCCTTCGCCGATGCGTCCAAATGAACGAGAGCGTGAGCACCCGGTCCCTCCTCCTCCTCCTCCTGTGGATAAAGATACGTCGTGGGATTATTTCTTCTCAGCAGAAGTGCCGGGATCGACACTGGCTGATGTGGAGGATGAAAAGTACAATATAGAGAAAATTCAGCGGAAAGTGCGAGAAGAAAGGGCTAAGAAAAGTGAAATGGATGGTGAAGTTGATGGACGGAGGAAGGTTGAGCACGTGGAAGCAGCCACTGAAGTGGTGGAAGGCACAGTGGAACTTCCACCACAGCCTTCTCTGGCACAAGCAGCAGTGGCAACAAAGCTGACCAAGAGAGTGAAAGTGGGGGCTTCGTCTGAAGGGAAAACGAAAGGTGGACCAAGTAATACAAATTTGTTGCAAATATTTGTGGATCTTGATGATTGTTTTCTCAAGGCTTGCGAGAGTGCTCATGACGTATCCAGGTTGCTTGAGGCGACCCGCTTGCATTATCACTCTAATTTCGCTGATAAAAGAGGTATAATAATAATAATAAATAATTGGTGTTTAATGTGGCTGGAATCTCTTAGTAATGGCCTCGGAATAAACTTAAAACAGTAATGCTTAGTCAGTATGAATATTGAATAGTTCACGGATCAAATAATTAATACTATATCTTGGGAAGTTCTTTCACCTCACTCATTGTAGTTGTGCAACAAATGTAGAATATGCTGATAATTAAATTCTAGTTTGGATTGGCAAGAATGTTAATGTGACTTTCCTGTCAGTGGTTGAATGATATTTTCACTATAAGGTCACATGAAAAATAACAACTTGCTTTGCTGAGGAAAAAAAAAAGAAGCCTCTGCTACATTTGGTGTAGCTGTGTACTCGTTAAAACTATAAGGTAAATAGCTTTATTAGATGCAAGGTCTGTATGGCTGGTGTGGAGTCGAACAACGATATAGTTTTAAAGTTCAGATGAGCAATGGATTATTCACGTGGATGTATAAATACTAACTTTTTCTTTGTGTAGGACACATTGATCATTCTAAAAGGGTCATGCGGGTCATCACATGGAATAGGTCTTTCAAAGGTTTACCCAACGCAGATGATGGAGTTGACGACTTTGATTCAGAAGAGCATGAGACTCATGCAACGGTGTTGGACAAGATGCTGGCGTGGGAGAAAAAGCTTTATGATGAAGTTAAGGTATGCACATTAATATTTTTGTTCAACATGTCATGTATACTCGATGGATCTTTCCTCTTTTGTAATTTTGATAAACAAAGTTATACTTGTTCATTAAATATGGAATATCTTTTAGCTTTTAGCTTATTCTTTTTTATTGTGTGCCAGGCTCAGTATGGTGGTTGAACTCACAAATTTTGCTTACATTTTGTTTTAATTTTGGATGTCGTGGACTACTTTGTTTAACGGCTCCAACTTTTGTCTAGTATTCTACCAAGGATCAAAATCTAAATTTGGTTCTTTCAATGGAGTTTCTGCTATAAATTGGCCTTTAGGTACTGGTACTCTAGGTTCACTGCTTCAAAACTCAACCAAATACTCCAGTGAGTGTGTGCACAACCAGAAATCAGCAACATGTAAAGTATTGAATTTGACACCGTGTCAGAATATAATTGTGTGACTGTCGTAGTTAGCTCCGAATCTCTTATATTTGATACAAAACTCACATAAAATGAGAATTGGAGAGGAGAGGAGAGAAGAATAAGTTAGGAGGATGTAATCTGTATTTATTATCAATAGTTACTAATAGGATGAATACAAATGAAATCCTGGGTTCCTTTTTATAGGATAAAGAACATAAATTTAAAAGATAATTGTAAAAATTTCATTGTAGGGGTATGGCCAAATCCTGCTACTAGGTCTAAGTGGAGACATGAAAATCATACTTAGGTTTTGATGGTGTTTCAAATAAATAATTAAAAAAACACTTACATATAAATGAACTACTGAATTAATGAAAACTATTAAAATATAGTGCAATCAAAACGAACTACTAAATAGCAACCTTATTTTGGATAAATGGACCTCACTAGGTGGTCTTTTTATGAATAACAAAAGAAAAATAGTACAAGGAGGGAGGGCTAGTTAATCAAAACTATTAAAATGTAATGTAATCAAAATCAAAAGAGGGAGGTATATATGTTCATATCAGGTCAAAATATTATTCAGAAGGGGTTATGATGAATAGTGAAAACCAATTAACATTTTGTGGAGATTTCATCTTAAAGGAGGAGACAGCACATATTACAGTTACTCAATCATCAAACTTTCAGGAATTGGCATAGATTTCCCCACAAATAAAATTAGATTTTAGCCTGTAATTTGCTTGAATTTGATATGATGTTTCCTGATTCTATTGTTGCAGAAAAAATGTCAGCTTTAGACATTCACTGCTGATACAGGAATAAGAAAGTAGTTCCAATCAATTTCCTTTTTCTTTGGTGCTTAATTGAGTCGTGTCAAAATAAAATTCTCCATTACACGTTATGACTGCTTGATTTATCTCTGTGGCCTCCACTCTTTTATGACTGCCTGATTCATCTCCGTGGCCTTCACTGTCGGCCTTTATGTATAATGTATGTATCTTGATGTAGCACACAATATATTCATTATTCAGTGATCACATACCAGAAATATCCTGCTGCATGTGACAATGTTCAATTTTCATGTTATTAGTAATGAGCGAAGACGACAATTTTGGTTTTTTTTTTTTATGCTACAGGCAGGTGAGCAAATGAAACTTGAATATCAGAAAAAGGTTGCTTCATTGAATAAGTTGAAGAAACATGGCTCAAATACAGATGCCTTAGAGAGGATGAAAGCAGCAGTTAGTCATTTGCATACCAGATACATTGTTGACATGCAATCCATGGACTCCACCGTTTCAGAAATTAATAGTTTGCGTGATGATCAATTGTATCCAAAACTTGTCGTCCTTGTTGATGCGTAAGTTCTTATACTGCTAAAAATTTTTTTTGATGTCTAGTCGTTGTTGAGGATCCGTAGCTTCTATTAGCATTTGTTGTGAGCAAATTAGTTAATGTGGCATACATCATGACCTCTCCATTAAACACGCAACTTCTTAAGTATTCTAATAGGATACCACGAATTTCTCTTGCTTATCTTCATTTGCATGAACTTCTAGGTTTCATCGTTCTTACTACTACAAAGATCACCTATCCTATGTATCTTCCACTTAATCTAATCCCAATTTTGAAAGAATTTCAAGTTTTATTTTCTCCTGTTACTACAAAGTTCTTTGCACAAGTTTTGCATCTTACTTCATTGTTCTGGCTGAGGATATAATTTAAATAAATATGTTTATCCTCTCTAAATTAACTTGAACTTTTAGATGAGATGGCTTGACATGGTAACATAGCACATAAAGTTCCTAAGTTCAAATCTCTCTATCGCCTATTATAAAAACTATGCTCGTGTTAGCCTATGATGCACATGAAGGGAGCTTTGAAGATATAATCTCTATCTCTAACATATATAAAAAGTTTAGAAATATGAAAGAACGTTTTTGGGCAATAATACACTTACAAGAAATTGTAAACCTCCTGATTCACCCTTGTTTAACATTAATAATAGAGTATTTTTGAACCATTAACTGTATAATAAATATAGTCCATAAAGAAGGGAAGGAGATAAATTTTTTTAACCCACTAAAAACATTTATTTGGAATATGGAAAGTCCTGTAATTTAACCCACTAACATAAAATTGCTTTAATTAACCCACTAAAAGAAGAAACCTCAATTAATCCACTAATCTTCTAATCCATTCCAATTTATAGAAAAAATTGAATACAAGCAATGGCAACTCTGAACAAGAAGAGTGATGTAGATTACTTCAACTATATGTTTTCTACAGGCTGTATATGAATTCACACACATGTATTCACATTTTTCTGATCTTGAATGCATGTATATTTCTTTTATATTGGAACCAATCCAGGATTATGCAAAGTAAATGAATGTCGGGTGGATTTTTTTGGTATGTTTTTTCGAATTAGGGAATTGCTCTTGAATTCACGTGGCTTGGAGGGTATTAAGAAACTGGAGCCAATCTATTATTTTGGAATTTCATTTCTCTTAGTTCCCATTGAGCATTTGAATTTCGAATTTTAGTGGTAAATTGTAATGCGTGTGTGAATGGATATGTAAGAGATCATTGGAAAATAATACAAAGCATGCATTCGTAAGTACAATTAGTACTTACCTCAACATTAGAAGATGGATACAATTTAAGTATTTAAGAATATCTGTTTGTCTCTATCCCTCCCTTACTGCTTGAGTCATTTTAATTTCTTCATTTTTAAAAATATTTGGATTCACGTTGGTATTTAATTGATTATTTATCTGAAAATTCTCAGATTCAGTTTTTATTGATTATTTTGACTCTAAATGAGCTGATTGAAATGACTCGCACGGTTCTTTTCGCTTTGGTTACTTCGCTAATTTATTCTTTCATTTTATTTCGATATGCTTGTGTTTTGATTTATCCCTTTGGTATATAGGTTTCTAATGTTGAATTTTTATTGAAGCTATGTAAAATAAAATATATCATATAAAAATATTGATTACAATTATTAATGCTTGGATGCTTGTAATTGTATCACTAGATTTTGTGTGCTGCTTTTTGTTTGTTCGTTTACTTGAGATTCAGGTGAATTAAAAAACTTGCGTGTTTTTGTTGATGAATAGTTGACATCAATCCCGCATCTAAAAATAAAATAAAAATTTACTTGAAAAAATAATTGAGAAGATGGAATATTTTTGGATTTTTTTTCCCTCTCTTTCCCAATTTTTATGTTGTCCAATTGTTCCCATTTGAATTTTGGTTCAAGTATTTTTCACTTTAAATTTGGTTAGAATTGTTTTTTTTTCTTTAATCTTCTGTAAATTCTTATAACTTCGTAATTTGTGCAACACTTGTGTAGGGAAAAAAATTTATGGATGAGGTTGGTATATCAAGTGCTTAACAATCTATTATGAAGTAGCCTAGTTTCAAATTCGAGCTTACCATGCCAATTTGATGTATTTGTTTACTATATTTTATGTTACAAATTAATGTATTAGTTTTCTTTCTTTACTTGGTGCTACCGTCTTTTTACCCATTGGTCCTTAATAGTCAGGAAATTTTGTATTTAATATTTTATTCCATATTATTTCAGTATTTCTCCATAATAAACTCGTATGTTTTGTCATAACTTGATTTTTTAGAACTATATTTTAGATTTATGAAATTTTTGAAAGTAAATAGTGTTACAAAATATATATTTTTCCTCCACTCCAATTTGAATGGTGTTCGTCATTGGATATTGTGGAGTACAATTGACTGCTTTAGGATTTTTGAGGATAACTGAAGGAATAGATATAAAATAGCACACAGGAATATCTGTTTATATTTTTGAATAAAACAAATCTTATGACACTGTATTAACATCTCGTGCAATGCATGCAATACTAGTTTTGATTTGTCCTCTCTAACTGTTTAATCTTTTAGATTAGATGAGATGGTAAACTGGTCCAACATTGGTATTGGTTAAAGCCTGCGAGGATCACCTCCTCTAAATGCTTTAGACTGTAGACTTTCATGGTTGTGCATTGCAATCAACATTTGAATTACCCAAACATTTAACCTTTCCTTTTTTCCTTCTCTTGTGCCATGTTGAAATAATTTTTTTTTTATATATATATAGAAAATTACAATTGTTCTAGAGCTTTTTACCTACACATTCCTGTAAAGTCTTGTTCTGTTTTCTATCCATATTAACCTTAAAAACTATACTAAGCTGTTTATAATCGATTACAGTATGGCTATAATGTGGGAGACAATGAAAATGTACCATGAAAAACAATCTAAGATAGTGCAAGATTTGAGGCATCTGGACATTTCTCAATCTCCCAAAGAAACAAGTGACCACCACCATGAGCGCACTCGACAATTGTGTGGTGTTGTTCAGGAGTGGCATTCACATTTCAGTGAATTCATGTCTCAACAGAAAGAATATATTAAAGCTCTCAAAAACTGGTTGAAGCTAAATCTCATTCCAATAGATACAAACTTGAAGGAGAAGGTTTCATCTCCCCGCAGGACCCAAAATCCCCCGATACTGACACTTTTGCACTCCTGGAGTGATTACCTCGAGAAGATTCCTGATGAGCCGACAAAAGCCACTATCAATAACTTTGCTGCTGTGATTCAGACTATATGGCAGTATCAGAAAGATGAGTTGGATTTAAGAAACAAATGTGCAGAGTCTAGTAAGGAGCTTATGAAAAGGACCCGAGAATTCGATACTTGGTATAACAAATATATGCAGAGGAGAACCCCACCTGATGAAATGGATGCAGAAAGGGAACCTGATAAGGATTTTATTGCTGAAAGGCAGCAACCTGTTGAAGCAGCAAAACTGAAATTGAAAAGCGATGAGGAAGCATACCAAAGGCAATGCATTCAGGTTAGGGAGAAGTCTTTGATGAGTTTGAAAAGCAATTTACCAGGACTTTTCCAAGCACTGTCAGATTTTTCTCTTGCTTGTTCGGATATGTATAACAACCTGAGGTCCATCCCACGTTCCTAAAACAGAAGTCAGTTGTTGATGAAGAGACACAATTTATATAATTCTGTGCTGTTTGGTAAATTTTTGTTTCACGCTTCTGAAATAAATTCCACTTGGTTGTACTTTTGTGTGAAATTATATATATACACACATGTTCCTCGAACAGATAGCAAATAACTTACATTTTGAAGTGATCTGTTTTGATGTAGCTTGTGAATTAATACATTTGTATGTAAGATGTGTTTTATATGATTATCGAGGGGGCTTCAAATGGTATTTCATTAGTATACATATCATCTTGAACAAGAAAATATATTGTTTTGTTTTGTGCTTTACTTTGCCAATTCATTCCAGTGGGCTGTAAATATCCAGTTTCTGTCAATTTTTTACTTGTGCTGCAGATGGTGAAGAGAATAGTTGGATAAGCTAAGATTTGTTCAATCAATCTTCTCCCCAAGAAAGGTTGGCGGGTGTAGAGCTGTACGATAGTTTGGGCCGGCCGCTGATCACAGGTTCGGCTCAAGGCCTGGTGATGCAGCTCACCTTTACATACCTATATGGACGGGAGTGGTGGTTTGATGAATTAGCTTGGTAAATTTTACCGACTTCACAATAGGTTCATTGTTTTTGACATATTTATGATGACAAACGAAAAACTACAAAAGTCTCTGCGTGTAATGGGCGTGGATAGCAAGGCTTCCTCCCCTATCCTGCCTTTNAATTAGCTTGGTAAATTTTACCGACTTCACAATAGGTTCATTGTTTTTGACATATTTATGATGACAAACGAAAAACTACAAAAGTCTCTGCGTGTAATGGGCGTGGATAGCAAGGCTTCCTCCCCTATCCTGCCTTTTTTAATACTCCATCCGTCTCAATTATATAGGTTTGTTTCGTTTTTCACACGGATTACGAAAGCTTTTTTAATGTCATTGAAAAATTAATTTTTGTCAAGATCTTTCCTAATTTACCCATATTTAATTTTAAGTATGTAAAATTAAATTATTGTTGTAATTAATAAAGAATTTGAATAAGAAGAAGAAGAAATGAAAGTTGTTCCATATTTTCAAGAAGTGGGAAATGTGTATATTTGGATGATTTCAAGAAGTTGACGTATTAAGTGAGGAAAATTAATAAGAGTATAATGGTAAAGAAACACAACAAAATATTCTACATTAAAAAACAAGCCTATAAATTTGGAATAAGGGAAAAAGGAAACACAGCCTATATAATTAGGACGGAGGGAGTACAATCTCAAGTGCACTCCACTTACACTCGTCTTGAGTGACTCCAAGTTCCTCTTCATGATCTTTCTTATTGTTAAATAAAGTAAATTTATTTATAAATACTTTTAACCTCTGTTTGGGTCGGATCAAAATCTAAATTTTAATTAAGTCAAAGACAATAATTAATTTTAACCAAATATTTCATGAGATCAACAACTTTTCAAGCACATATTTTATCGACTTGTATTAAAACATATTAAAAATCTGATTTCAATACTAACCAAACAGAGGTTTAGTAATGCATAGTATTCTGTTATTCAAATATTCGTCCATGTTTGTTTCCACTTTTAAGCATATTTTTTACTGTTGCTACAGTAAATGGGCCGCAATAGTTGACCACTTTGTGTCATAGCGGGTCCCACTTTTTTAAAAAAAAAGGGCCAAAAAATCATTTTCATATTGAAATAATCGGAAACAAACATGGCTTAGTTCAATTGTAAAATGCAAATTTTTCTTGTACAGTGGTGTTCTTAGGGTGTATTTTAACCATATTATTTTGGAAGAATGTATTTTGAAATAATAGATTGATGGAGAATGTGTAGTTGAAAAATAAGAAAAGTTTATTTATGTGATAAAAAATATTATTTTATTAAAAATAAGTAGAAGAATGAAAATTAAAATTTTAATGTGTACCCAGGGGTTTAATCTTTCAAACATACTACTACTGAGAAACCTTTAAATTAACTAGTGACAAAAAGAAAATGCATGATTGATTATTTTCCTCAAAGAATGATTTGATTAAATCAATAATTCAATAAAAAAGTAAATAAAATAAAATTCAACGCGGGGTAGGATACTCAGCCAATCAGAACCTGCCATTGCTGGCTGCAATCAAAATCGAAAATCTTAAGCTTCCCTATGCAAGATCTCCCACCTCAATTTCGTCTTTTAATGCGATTTCAATTTTTCAAGTTATAAATGGCGGTTTTAGCTGAAACTTGACAAAATTGCAGAGAAGAAACTGGACCCACCTCCCCTCCCTAAATCTCCGGGTGAGAAGTCCCCTCCAATCATTACCAACCAAAAAATGCATTCAACAAAGCATTGTGATACTCAGCCACTCCTTTCCGACTCCCAACACCGAGAACCACCATACGTTGTCGTATTGACCTACCAACCACCGCACACCCACCGTGTTCTCAGTAAATCCTGCCGCCACCGTCTAATATGCTTTGCCACTTTATTGCCCTTCCTCGTCGCCGCCGCCTACCTTCTCTGGCCCTCCGATCCCGACCTCTCTATCACCCGCCTCCGCCTTGATCGTCTCCACTTTCATACCAGCCCTAAAATCTCCCTCGACGTTACCCTAGACCTCACCATCAAGGTACGGAACAGAGACTTCTACTCCATTGACTATGATTCCTTACTTGTCGCCATTGGCTACAGAGGGAGGCCACTGGGGTCTGTTATGTCCGATGGTGGCGACATCAAGGTCCGTGAAACGTCGTATATCAACGCCACGCTCGTTCTCGATGGAGTGGAGATATTGAGCGACGTGATTCTGTTGCTGGAGGACTTGGCAAAGGGTGCGATCCCGTTCGATATAACTTCCCAGATTAGTGGGAGATTTGGAGTGTTCATTTTCGACCTTCCTCTAAAGGTAAATCTTGTTTATAAATTTCAAGTATATATGGTAATATTGCTGTTTACTGAATTGGTATTTAGCTTAGATTGAAGTCAATAAATTATGATCCCTTCTAAAATAGTACTTTAGTTATCTCTGATTACGGCTCGGGCCAGGTAAGCATTCACGTAATTGTGCAAACAGTTTGCTTTGAAGAGAATAGGATATAAAGGAATGTACTGTGGAGACAATTGGACAAATTATAAACATTAAATAGATGGTTAAGGATTTCCAACAACGATATAATTGTCTGAGATCGTTTTATGTACATAGGTTTGAAGATTTAAATGGGTAAGCGCTAAAAGCTAAGAATGCCATAAAACACAATTCAATGTGCATTACTTGCTCAGTTGCGCCTTTTATGTGAATGGTAGTAGATATTGCTCTTCATGTTATGTTTTAGCACAAGTTATACCGGGGGTTATCGTTGAGTAAAGATAATAATTTATAATATTCATAAAATGCAGAAAATACCAGTATTCTGAAAACCGAACCTAGCGGGTCCAATGGGAAAACTGGACACCGGCCGAAATGGTAAGAAGAGAATGAAAAGAAACCGGCACAAAATTCAGTAAACTGTCTGGTTCAACCGAAACCGGTGAACTGGGTATGGCTTTCGCAGGTTCAACTGTTGATTTTTTGTCCATAAAAAGAAAAAAATAGTGGGTGAAATATAGAACAAAGCTTTGCTAACATTTATTTGGTCGTCCAATAGTCACCAAAGCCTACTGTCTCCATTGCGAAGCCTTTGTACTACGTTTTAGTCAAAATATCCAAAATCCAAACTAATCTTACGACGAAATGAAAACGTATAGATTCTACAAGTATTTGTATGCATGAGACAGAAAATGAGTTGCCTTTGAGAATAGGAAGGTGACTGCACATCGAGATCTGAAACTAATGCAGGCCTAGGTTAAAATGAAAGTAGTAGGATTTGAACAAGTGGATTGTGTGTTGTTGAAGTAGTTTTTGGCCCATTAGTTCTCACTTAATGTTAGATGTCTCCATGACTCCATAAATATCAAATAGTATTGTTTATCTCACGAACTTTAGAATATTATTTTAATTAATAGAAATTTTTAATTATATTTATAAATCTATACGTAAATTAATTGTCTAATAATTTTAATTTCTAAGTCGACCTTGGTTCAGCCTCGATTCGACTGTTTGATCCTTGACCCTTTAGCTTTACTGGTCCAGTGTTCAAAACGTTGATAAATACTGAAGTACTTCTATTATGTGTATGTGATGGTTTTAGATAGACTCTTGAAGTACAAATGAATCAAATGAAATGTGAAATGGAGGTTTCGAATCACTTCTTTAATTTGTTTATAGGCTGTGCTTTGATGAATGTTGAAGTGGTATGGCGGGGTGCAGTTTATTGTTGTTGGAGTTATGTGTCAAATCAGTGTAAGACCTTATGGGATGCACGAGATGATTGCTATTAGATATGTTTTTGAATGTAGAGTAACCATAATTGGTGAACTTGGTTTCTCTTGTGCACTGTCTATGATCGAGCATTAATTTCGTGGGATCCATTACTCCATTTTATTATAATCTCATTATGATGAAACCCAAACAAGCACTAATTATTGATAAGAAGTTGACTATATTGTAAACACAGACAAATATGCAAGTCCATCGTAAAAAATAAATCACGTGCTCTTTTAGGGGAAATGAAATCAAGTTTGTAATTTTGAAATCTAAAAGACCTAAACGTTTTGCCAGTATGGGATAAAAAGGCAGGATCAACTTTCAAGAAGTTGTTTAAAATGAACTTGACAAAAGAATATAATTTGTATGACCAACCTTGAAATTCATAGCTTCTTTTATTTAATTTTTTTTCTGTCAATACTGAGTACAAGAACCGATGCCCACAGTTGCTATAGTTTTTTTTTTCATTATTTTAATTAGGAACTTGAACTTCCTTAGTCGATTTTACTGTCTAAATGCATGGTAATATGATAAATCAGTTAGGTCTTCAAGATGTTCAGATTATGTGAAAAATCTGAACAACCCATACTATTTAAGACAACATTCTGCTTGTTCTGGTGTCAAGTTAGCAAATTCTCGTTTTCATGTCTTCAGATATTAGATGATTCAATTCTTTCTTTCTTTCTTTCATATTGCTTCTTTTCTGATTTTTTGGTTCAAATATTTTACTAAAGCTCCTTAAATTATATTCTTTTATGTACATATGGATTTGTTATCGGCCATTAGATAGAAAGATCAATATGCTGTATGCAGATCAAATATCAAATTTATTAATTCCTCGTAATCCTGTTGTGATCTTCTGCAGACACAAATATCTTGCGGAGTCATTGTAAATACACGCAACCAAAAAATTGCTCGACAAAGTTGCTACCCAGAGGTAAAGTTCCCTTTCTTAACTGGTTTCACCTGCATTTTGCTCGATCATTTCTTGCATGCATATAATGGGAGGAGCAATTATCTCTGTTACTTTCAATTACAGTTTATACAGTTAATGGCATGCAGTTGTTAATTTTCCCCAGTGCACCGCATAAAACCATCAATACTTTAGACTTCCCCTTTCCAACCCTACTCTTCCCTGCCCCTTCTCCATCTCGGGTTGGTTGTGGGTGATGTAGTGTTGACACATATGACCAGTAAAGTGACGTTCTTGTGAGCATTCTGTTATATTAGGAAACTTGAATAACATAGGTAATTCCTATTTCTGACAGTAATGGATTATTTGATAATGCACACAGATTTCTGAAGAGAGCTAGGAGTGTGCATTTGTTACGGATTCCTGCAGGAAATGGAAAGACATCATTTACATTCGTTAGGCTTTGGTAGGTTCTGTCCTATGATACAACACAGCTCATGATGTTCCGATGGTAACATACTATTTGTATATCACGTGTATATTCTTTGTTGAGAGAAACTGAGTAGATTAATAGTTGTGGAAAATAGTTAGTATGTTGATTCTGGTCTAGAGTCCTGTACTGCTGCTGCATATGGAACTTCACTATTGTGATTGTGGGGCGAGAATTGCAATACAAATGCTACTTATTGATCCTTATTTGTGATTTGTTAAGAGAACATGAAAGAATAGAATGAATAGTCTCCTTGTAATGTATTTACTGCGCTTGGATCCTGGCTTACTAACCCATTCATTCATGTTATCCATAATGGAGCCGATGCCTCGATACCTCCTGGTTGGCGTGTCAGTGACATAGGAATATCCTCTTCCTTTCATCAACTTTACGACTGCCTACATTAGCCAATGAACCACTTTTATAAATCTTGGAAAACCTATGTGGGTGGACGTGAATTGATTTCCTCTCTGTTATTGTTACTTGCTAGGATAAGAATTAGAGCTCAACTCACAGCAATTGGATCTCTTCTCTGGTTTATGTGACGGCAGAAACCGATTGCTCGTTGAGATTATTGGAGTTATGGGCTTTGGGTCTACCATCTTGAAGATGGGTAGTACTATTTATGCCGACAGCCCACTACATTTTATCAAGAAAATTTACAATAATGATGTTCTTTCTTTTGTTATTCTCAAAATATTGTTTTTAATTCTCCACGTTCCCAAACTTGCTGCTGCCTACCACCACCTCCCCCCTTCCACCACGGCAAACATCATCTCACCATCATCATATTCCCCCCTGTCATTGATTATCGCCAATAACACTGACCACGACCACCAAAGTCATCTTCGACTTTAGATACGGTACCACAACCACCCTATGCATCTTCCCTGCAGCCACTGATCATCGTCACCACTACATTCATATTTGGTGGACATGTTTATTTTTACATGTTTGGTTGTAAATAATTTGGAAAAATGAAGAATCCCGTCCGAGTTGAAAGAAATGGAGAGGATTAGTGTATGTTGGTAATGTGTGAAGGGGACATGGGTGGTAGTTGGTATTATTTCTGGGGTGATTGTGGTGGAGGTGTGGTCGCGGAGCCAGGAATATTGTTCAGTAATGGGCACCATAATCAACGTTGAACTTTGAATTTTTTACCATGAATTTAATGATTTGGTTTTTGCAAACCCACGAAAGCAATAATAGAAATTCCACTAAATAAACAATTTGTACTATGCATAGAAGCAGTGAACTTATGTGGTTCTAATTTGTACATAATTACTTATGAATAGCATCAGTGATTAGTGAATAATTTGTAAAAAAATTTAAAATTTATCCTACCTGAGTGAAGCCGGGTAGTGGAGGAGCTGCAGGGGTGGAAAGTACTACAAATCCCACAAGAACACACAAAAAAAAATCTTTGAACTTTCATACACATACCAAGAAACCCAAAAAATTCCAAGTAAACCACAAGTGACAGGACCCAGATCAAAGAAAGTCTAAAATCAGATTCTATAACTCATAAAGTCGTATTCCTAAGTGATAGGAAAAATAATTTTCGGGCTAAATGGACAATGGGAGTAAGTCACTTACCGTTTGTCCATTTGTGCGGTTGGAGGTGAATCGGAGACAAGTTTTGTATCTCCACGACTCCACCTCCGATATCTTCAAAGCCTTGAGGTTGAGTGAAGCCGGGTAGTGGAGGAATAACTTGTGATGGTGAGTGGCACCTGTTGGAAATGGTGCACAAGTGGGTCAACTTTGACCACAATTTTAAGTGGGACTCGATGTCCGATTTATCGAAATTAATGTTCAATTAAGTTCTACGTTCCGAGTAGATGAGTGTAGAATATTTAATTGTGAAAAACCATTTCAATATGAATGAGAAATTATGGTTGAAAGTTGGACAATAAATAAAAGGAATAAATAGGAAAGAATTGTTCAATTAAATTCTACCTTCCGAGTAGATGAGTGTATAATATTTAAGGTTAAAGCCATTTGTACCCGGGAGTTTACACCCCCGAGTTACCCGACCCCACCGCCCCCCTCACAATGTGGGGGGCCCGAGGTGAATTAAATAATGGGCGGGGCCCCCCCATTGTGAGGGGAAGGCGTGAGCCCGAGTAATGCTACATGTA
>CAIGRQ010102068.1:0-11608 GCA_903798375.1 Fraxinus sp. D2006-0159 | reverse complement strand
TTTATTTGAAATTTGGATTAGTATGTCTAGTTCATTTGGAATTTGGTTTAGTATATGCAGTTCATCTGAAATTTGGTTCAGTTAGATTTGAAATTTGGTTTGTAGTTTATAGGTAATTTGGAATTTGTTTTGCATATTTGGCCCAGTTGTTGGGATTGAAAATTTGGCCCAGTTGATGGGATTGGAAATTTGGTTTGCTGTTTGGCTCAGTTCTTGGGATTAGAAATTTGGTTTGCAGTTTAACCCAGTTGATGNGATTGAAAATTTGGCCCAGTTGATGGGATTGGAAATTTGGTTTGCTGTTTGGCTCAGTTCTTGGGATTAGAAATTTGGTTTGCAGTTTAACCCAGTTGATGAGATTGAAAATTTAGTTTGTTTTTGGTTTGGTATATTTGGATTTGAAATTTGCATCCATTTGGATTTGTTGAGATTGTGTGGTTGTGTTGATTACTTGTAGACATAGGTGTTCATTCGGTTCGATTCATCGTTTTTGATTTCTTGCAAACTCTCGATGTTAGCATCGTGAGTTTGAGGGGGATGTTAACAAATATAGTCTTATTTTGTTTTATTATATTGTTTATTAAGGGTAGAATAGTTTTTTTAGTTTCCTTTATTTTAGATTTTGTATTCACTTTTATTATGCATAATTAATGAAACTCTAACCTCCCTTTTTTTTTCTTTGAATTGTTTAACAATAACATGACTAAGCTTATCGAGTGTCTATGTACCAAGTAATTAGATATGACTTACAAGGAATGGAAATATAAGGTGCATCAATTGTTTACCTTAGCTGTCTAAGTGGTGTCCACTTTCTGTACTGTGAGATCACATTTGTTTAATTGTTTCCAACAAGAGGCTTGTTAACATTGTCACTAGCATATCGGTCAATTTCATTTAACCGTTGCTTGACATTATTGAAGCTTTCTTGATCAGTCACATCATAAACTACCTGATAGAAGTAACACCACAATAAGCCTATTTCATCACATGAGAACAACACTTGAATGAGAATTATCCATACTTAACTATGATGCCATGAGCCCCACGGTAGTAGCTGCTAGTAATAGTTCTAAAACGTTCTTGCCCAGCAGTATCCCACTGCGTGAAGCACAGAGAGGATTATGGAAGCAAGGGAACACCATAAGCAGAAAATAAAACAGGAATAAGACCAAGTAAATGACCATGGTGATAAATGGAAGCTATAGGGAAGTAAACTACATGTTCAATACCTTGAGTGAAAAAACATGATTTTATGATTTTCTACATCCTATAAATGCATATGCAATTGGAAATTTTTCCTTGATGGAAATATTACCAAATTAACGATGCCACATTGAGGCAATAGGAGTTTTTATATCTTGGGAAATTATTAAAATCTTAGCCCCATCAAAAACAGCATGCTACGAGATATTACAAATACTTACAATTTGGAGTTTAATATTTTTACCATTTGTTCCACTGTGCGGATTTTCTGCAACAACAACCAAGAGACATAATTATGGATAGCTGATTCCACATGTAGTAAGGGTCAAACGACATTATAGAATCGATCACTTATGAAGTCTACACCAATGGTACTAATATAACTTTCAAGATATGAATCATCCTGAAAACAAAGATGAATGATCGAAAAAGTACATAAGTATAGTCGCTTCTAAGTTAGATTATTGGTCATGTCTAGAATGCAGAATTGCAATACATATAACAACATAACTATACAGAACAGCAATTAAAGAAGGTAAGATTATTGTTGATACAAGTACATACATGGTTTAAAAAATTGGCTGAGGCACACGCCTCAAAGCGAGGCGTTAATTAAAGGCCTTAAGCGCTATCATTGTTTTCTCTCCAAAACACAAGGAACATGAGTTATATAGAACAAGAGAGAAGAGTGCTTAACATAAGAAACCAGGCCATGATTCATTCAATGATGTTTTTTAACAGCAGGTGATGCAAATGACGAAGTGGATTAGTTCATAAACTTTAGTATCAATTCCATGCTTATTTCCCGTTCCCCAACTTTTGGAGACCCCCATTCCTTGTATTGAAATAAATAATAACGCCAAAACAGAATTATATCAGAGAGGAAAATTATGTTGTCACGCGGGAGACCATAACCAAGAAAACAATGTAACAAGGGACCCTAACAAGGTAAAGCATTATGGATCAGACTAGGAGAATATAAAAGATTTCATCATGCTCAAAGAAGAATAGATACAACTGAAGATAAATTGAGATCTTACGGCAAACCTCAGAAGAAGACATGATTTACCAACACCAGAATCTCCAAAAAGCAATAGCTTAAAAAGATAGTCACTGCATTTTTTTTAAAAAAAACTGGAAATTACTCGTACAACAGCTGAAACGTGAAAAAGAATGCAAGAACAGAGTAACACCACATAATTTTACGTATAGCAAACAAGGGACACGAGAATCTAACACATCATTTGATCAACCTCGCCGAATTAAGAAATGGAAGAATGGAAAATTATTTACAACATCGCTTGGATGTAAAGTAATTTACTAACAAATACCATGTGAATGAGCTTAGATCTTAAGCAAATTTCATAATCCGAGCACCGACTTGCAATTGAGAAAAGAACAATTCACAACATACACTCGACAAGATACACGATGTGTAGGAAACAAAATTTCCCACCTCTCAGATTCATTATGACATCTTTGGATTCTCAGTTTTTCATCATATGTTCTTACTACATTCTTGAAGTTAGGACATAATTTTTATTAAGATTCAAGATGTCCAACCATTAGAAATACAATTTCATAAAATCAATGGCTATCCTCCCCCATTTATTTGATCAACCAACCCAAGGTATAGAGCTTTCACACAACTTATGAAATCGGAATTGGAAATTGTTAGATGGATCATTATTAAAATACACAAAATTACCAATTAAGCTTCAAATTTCAAAATATTACTTTTATCGAGAGACAACTTGTAACGACCCGACCCTGCTCAATTGGTACTAGGACTCAACTTAGGTCTCACATATGATGGATGTCATGGGTTCGAATCCTGGGCACACGTCAGAAAGCCGTGAGGAGTAAGATGAGCATATGCTCTTCCAAAGTGGACAGTACGTATTGTTAGACTTGAACCCGGTTCAATGGGTGCTCCCATAATTTGGTAAAAACGTATTCTGGAAATGCGACTTTATTAAATCAAAGAAAGGCATGGATTGGATGCCTGACACGTGGGGGAATTGTGGCCCTTGGATGACCTTCTGGATAGTTTTATTACTTGTGCCTTTTCACTTGACTTTGGGCATTCAAAACTCCATTTTGCCAAAATAATGATTGTCAAATAGGGGCAATATAATCTTTAAAAATTTATTTCTTAAAAAATAAAGTTTTGAATGTTATATAGAAGTAAAAACTGAAAACAACAAACCAAATAGTGGTTAATTTTTAAATGATTAAGTCTTTGATACTCAATAGCTAAAAAAAGGAAAAGAAAAGTAATTTTCATATTTTGAACTTCGCCAAACATGCCCTGGATAATCCTATCCCGCAAACGGATAAGGCCCTCTTTCGACTCGTAAAAACCCACCTTCACTCTCAAACCTTTCACAATTCCCATAATCATGGGCTCCGCTGTTCTTCTTCAGGTAATCTATGTACCAATTTCTGCAGATGATGCTGATTATTTCTTTTTTAACTTAATTTACGGCTTCTTTTACGAATTTTGCAGGCTTTGTTAAGTATTCCCAAAATTCCCGCGCAATGCGCACTGCCACAGACAAAGCTGGCTTTTTCAGCGGCGGTGGCCCCGCGCCCCTCATCCTTAGCATTGTTTTCCCGATGTTCTCCGAGTTGTGTTAGCTCGAGTCCTCCAAAATGGGGGAAAAATATGTCTGTGGTTGTGAGGGCTGAAGCGAATGCAGAGGCAGAGGCAGAGGCAGAGGCAGAGGCAGAAGCAGATGCTGAAGTAGAAGAAAGCGCTGAGAATGATGAAGCTGTTGAGTCTGAAGAAGCTGAGATTCAGTCCGAGGAGAAGACACCCAGACCGCCAAGAATTAAGCTTGGAGATATTATGGGGGTATTGGCTTGAATCTTCAATTAATTTTTTTCCGATGAGCAAAAGGTGTATTTTTTGGCTGGTGTATCATATATCATATTTACCACAAATTAATCGTTCAATGTCTATTATTGTGACAGTAACATTTGCATTACAGAAAAAACAGAGTATGGAACTATATCTAGAGCAAACTGGCTTTGTCCAATGGCTTAGGGCTTTATTAGACATTAATTTTCTTTTGTGGTTAAATTGGTATCTTTCTACGGTTAATGAAAAATGACATATTGATTGTGGCAACATTACCTAGGGGCATGTGGTGGAGAGAATTCCGGGACTAGTATGAGAAAGAAGATGATGAATTTATGTCAAAAACTTATGAATAAATAGGTGCATGCAATTTAACGATCTTCTCAAGAGAATAGTGATGAGTGAGACCTTCAGGAGATTATGAAAAGCAGTAACAATATCTTTAGTGATCCAATAAGGGATTTTGATTAGAACAGAATACACTTGGGAATATATGGGTGGAATTTCTGTTGAATATCCCATGTCTGGTATGGCATAGTGAAAGGAATGGAACCAAGGTTCCTAATATGAATCCATTAATGGAACAGAAACAGTGAAATGGTGTAAAATATCCTTGCACTTAATTCTGATTTCTGTTCTTTTCTAAAGTCTGGAGTGAGTAATCTCTATCAAAATTAGATTAGTTAATGCTTATTGGATGGAGAAATCTTCCTATTCTTCTGAGCAATTTCTTTAATTCTTAAAAGTAGTGCTACTTCTTTGCCAAGTTAATTTATTCAAGACCGGATTGAGCTACAGTATAACAATCTAAGAGTTTAAAGAAGGTTAGTAATCAGGGATATTGGCTTGTCTTTAAAGAAGGGTTGTGCACCTTTATAATATTGCATATTAGCATCTTGTATTCTCTGTGTTTGATTTGTTCGTGTACTAATTTCTTTTGCTATGTGCATGCGTAATCTGCCTAAGGATGTATTTTTTGGTTGTTGTGGTGGTACTATAGCACTTTGTGGTAGATATGGTATTTGGCCTGCCGGCCTGGCTCAGAGGTCTTATTTGGGTGGTGGGTGGGCAGGGTAGGGGTGGGGGTTGGGGAATGGACTCGTATTGGTGTTGGTGGAGAGATTTCTAAGGGGCTGAATATGGTATTCGCTGGTGCAGTGGCTCCAAATTATGGCAGAGGTGCTGCTGCCGTTAAACTTAACAGAATGTATTGTTTGGAATGTTACAGCATTCTGATACTGAGCTCATTTTTTTGCCCCATTTCTCACTATTTAATTTTGATTTCTGAGATTTTTGAAACGAATTAGTTGAATTTGTAAGTTTTTGTAAGAGTTTGAAGACATTTTTCTGTTTTGTGTATGATTAGATATTGAATAAGAAAGCAATTGAAGCATCAGACAAGGAAAGGCCTACACCTGATCTTCGGACAGGCGATATTGTCGAGATCAAACTGGTAACTTGTTCTCATATTTTTATTTTTTCATTTGTCTTTATTTTTTATTTTTATAATTTTACACTTTCAGTATAGATGTGTACATGCAAGTATTATGTTTTATTTTTGGGTACCATATAAATGGAATTCTTTCATTTCACTTTCAGGAAGTTCCTGAAAATAAGCGCAGGTTATCTGTGTATAAAGGAATAGTTATATCAAAGCAAAATGCTGGCATCCACACAACGATACGGATTCGACGGATTATTGCAGGTGTTGGAGTTGAGATCGTGTTCCCTGTGTAAGTATTCAACTTTCATTTTATTGCTTTGGTATGTATAGATGTGTCATCCTTTTTATTTTCACTGTGTCATCAAGCATCTTCAACTTAATTAAATTTATTCCTTTAGTCAGTCTGAATGCCAACAACTCAAATGCAAAGTGCATTAAGAATAATTAATAAAGCATTGCAAGAAGATCTTAGTTTACAAACTTTTGACTGATAATAGGGTGTGTAGACTTCTATTGATCCCTTGGATTGTGATTTATGGAGCTATATCAAAAGCATTGTATTGATTTCCATGGATACACAATTATCTAATCACACAGCTAGACTCTGCATTTGAATGATAATCATCTGAGGGAGGGCAAAATCATATTGAGGGCAGGGGAACCTTTAAATCTGCTCAAGGTATACTCGTCTACACCACTGGAAAGATACATTGGATGATATTGTAAATTGATTTCTCATTTAATGCGATTGACCAAAGAAGTCTACCATTGCTTTCTTACCATTGCGCTCTTTCTCTCTCTCAGCTACTCCATTTTGGTTCTCTCTTCTTCATCATAATTGCCACCCAATCTTTGTAATTCCAAATCCATTATCCTATCCCGAAATAATAACCACCACCTCGAACCCACGATGCCATAGGTTGAGTTTAACAAGTCATCATTTATTGATCTTCTAATTTGTGTTTCTACATCACTGTTCAGATAACACCATTCAGTCCATTCAAAGCTGTGGGAATAGAGGGGAAATAATGATGTAGAACCAATCGAGAACTATTATCAAACTAAAGAATTAAAGCATGAAAAACAGAGGAGGAAGAAACAGGGGGAAGAAGCCGTGAAGAAGGGAGAAGGAAAAAGAGTCGTGAAGGAAAAGGGATAGCAGCCATCAATCGTAATTTCATTCAATCATCAACTGTTGCAATTACAATTAAAAAATCATATAAATAGTAAAAAGAAACCTACTAGTGACGGGTTTGGCCAACCCACTACTACAAGCTCAATAATAATAAAAATTAACAATAACATAAATCGTGATGTTCGCATCAACTCTCTCGGGGTGGGAGAAAAAAACTCGACCTTATTGAGTGGATAAACTTCTACCACGGGGGATAGTCTTTCATAAGAACTAAATATCGAAACTCTATGCTTGATAGTAACGAAAACTGCAGCTTATTCCCAAAAATATGACCTGCCAAGGGGGATGATCTCTCTCTCTAATCAAGTACCGATACTGGACTCCGAATAACAAACACTCATGTAACTCATTTTTAACACTTTCATTTGGTTGTGCATAATGGGGAGCATAAGAAGCTAGCATCGCATACTGGCCTGTAGAGAAAAATGATCGGAACATCGAAGGCTTGAATAGGCCCCAATTAGTAAACAATTCCTCTGTATTGAAAATATAACTTTTATTTAAGTGAGATGACTGGTCAAATCGAAAATCTTTATTTCAATGATCCAAAAAAAATTTCTTCACGTTTTTAGGAAAACAGATAAGAGAAACACGCAATAAAGTATAGTAATTTGCAACAGTGTACTCTTAACATTCGAAAGTAAGTTCAGAATTTTCATGATTGAAAATGATTTGACCTCTTAATTTGACATGGAATTTAAGAACATTGTCAACATGATGATTAGCTAACAAAGCATGTCGATAATTAGTGGACAACATCCTAATGTCGATAGGAAAAATGTGCAATCGAGTAATGGTCTTTGAAAACAATGTAGCAACTCGTGAAATCTCATATAATTGAGGGAAAACTAAAATAAATTTAACATGAAAGTCATGTAACCTAGTAGGCATGAGATCTAGGGAATCTGAAATGCCTTACTTTGACGGTATTGCTTTAGGTAACTTCTCAATTATGTCAATGTTACGTGTATTAGTTACAGATGCAGTCACGATAGGGGACACAATACACTATTCACAACTCTCGACTTCTGTGACAATGGAGGAAAGAACTGCACTATAATCATTTTAAAGAACTCCTAAAGATTTTATAGCTCGTGACAAGTAAGACTTGATCGTGTCAGCACACTTCTCGAAAAGTCTTTCCACCACACTAAATTTAATAGAACCCTCACCGTGTTTATTTTAAACACTATCCAAAAGAAGGGTAATCAAATCTAGAGGAATATTGTCACTTTCTTGCTATGTAAATGTCATGATAGTCTTTATGGATGTGAAGATATTCCCTAAATGATTTTTGTTTAAAGCTATAAGAAGTGTTGGAACATGTCAATTATCATACGGTCACAATCTAGGTTCAACATGATAAGGCAATACTTCGCATTAGCCATATTATCTAGTATGCTAACTGCCGTAACATACAAATTGATGAATGTGCTCGTGAGAAATGCAAATGAGGATATAATGAAGGGAAAAATGTCTTGCATTATTTCATCATAGAAAGGGGATCGGGTGCTGTGTTGCGGAATATTTCTCCAAGGCAAGAAACAACTGTTACTTGTATAGCAAAATCAGGATGTCTTAATAGTTTATTTGAGATCAATGCTGTGCTAAGTGTAATAATAGATGTGAGTATGGAAACAGTAGGCAATTGGTCCACTTGGGAAAACAGATACTCGGTATATTCAAGTAACGATAGGAACTCATTAAAAGGTAATGAAGATTGAAGAAATTTACTTCCATTTGTCAACAAGTGGACTCCTAACTTTTGATATTCATTCTATAACATTTTTTTTTTAATTCTTAAAAGTGACAAGCCAAAACATTAAAATAAAAGTACATGTTCAATACAATAAAATTGTTACCTCACGAGACTCAAAGGAGACCAACAATGCCTCAATCATGATTTTTCATTTTGCATTATTACGGTGGCAATGCGGCAATTGAATCGTTTGAGCGGCNATAAAAGTACATGTTCAATACAATAAAATTGTTACCTCACGAGACTCAAAAGAGTTCAACAAGGCCCTAATCATAATTTTCCATTTGGCACTGTTACGGTGGTAAGGCAGCAACTGAATCGTTTAAACGGCCGTCAAACAACAAAAATTCAATGCAATTAACGTTAGAAAATACTCATTTTTTTTCATACTATTTTTTGTTCACACAATTTTATTTTTTTTTTCACTCCCCCTTTCTCTCTTTTTTCCTACTAAACAACTTAACAAGTAGGACCCAAATTGAAAACTAAAACAAATAACAAGTGCCCAAACCAAGGCCCCTTTATCAACTATTACCAAATCAATTACACCAAACCAAATTCACCAAGCCAAACCCAGGCTTGCAAGCGGTTGCTGGAGAGAGAGCGGTGGGGGACTGGTCGCGCGGCGTTGGCGAGAGAGAGTAGAGTGGTTGCGAACGGGTAAGGCGATAGTCAGGCAGTTGATGTTGTGGGTTGTGAAGAAAATCTTAAAATCTGATGTGGTAGATTGTTGGGTTGACTGTCGGTTGGTTGGGTGGTGTTGGAGATGTGGAGGCAGCGATTGACTATGTTTTTTTTATTTTTTTGCTTGAGGCGATTGTTGACTCGGTATTTTGGTTTTGGTGTTTCCGAAGATAGCGGGTAATGGATTATTACAGGGTGGTGTTTGTGTGGGTGTCGACTGTGTTGCAGCAAGGGGCTTGTGATTTGATGGTGTTGGTTAGGTTGGAGTTGCAGCAGTCGGGTTTGCAGTTTGGGGATGGATTGAGTTGGGGTATTGTCGTTTGGGGTTGGATGTGTTGATATCTTGGCCGGCAATTTAAAGATTTGAAGGTCTGGATTATGTGTTTGCTCGAGAATGTAGAGACGACACTAGTGGCGGCAAGGGACAAAGTTATATGTTTGTTGGGTGATGGTTATTTGGATGATGATGATTGTTTTGGTGGTTGCCAGCGATGTAAATTGACAATGGAAACCAGTGTTTGGGATGTAAATTGATGATGGAAACTAATTTTGGCTCTGATACCAAATTTGATTCTAACCAATCGAGAATTATTATGAAACTAAAGAATTAAAGCATGAAAAACAGAGGAGGAAGAAATAGGGGGAAGAAGCTGTGAAGAGGGGAGAAGGAAAAAGAGTCATGAAAGAACAGGGGGAATCGTGGTAGCCGCCAATCTCATTCAATCATCAACTCGCAATTATAATGAAAAAATCATATAAATAGTAAAAGAAAACCTACCAGTGACGGGTTTGGCCAACCCTACAAGCCCAATAATAATAAAAATATAATTAATAAAAATCAACAATAACATAAATCATGATGTCAGCATCATAGCCTTCTGACGAAATATACCCACACACTCTACAATGTCTTGCTAAAGAAACTAAAAGAAAAGGGGACTTCATTGCAGGGTAAATACACACAGTATAGTACTTTCAATTATTTTCTCTAAAATCATTCATCTTCGATTGGACATACATGGTTCTACACCATGGAGCATTGCCCGCACTCCCACAGTTGCAATTTCAATCATTTTTCTAGTTATGCTCCTAATGCGATGCCAATCCTCCTGCACACTGGATGCCCATAATTTGTATTCTTTCTTTCACGCAATTTTTCCGTGTTATTCATTGAATTTGTCAAAGCTGATAATTTCCTCCATCTGTTAGAGTGACTTTGAATGGTGGCGTCAATTCATTCACACAGGGCTTTAAGCATATTTTTCTCTTAATTTGTAGTTATTTCAAGTGTGCATGAGTTTATATTGATATTTGCTTGTGATGCTACTGTTCTATATTTCATGGCTTACTACGTTTGCACATAGGTTTGTCTTTTTTATTCTGATTTAGATGTTCATTTTGGGTTCAACTACAGAACTACTACTTGATTAAGATTTAAAAGAGCGTTTTGTACATGCATTTGAAATGCAGATAGTTACTGAGAACAGTTTGTTGGCACCAATGATGTCTCTATTCTCTATTAGCGTTCCTTCTTGTTTTATGCGTTGTCCATCTTTTTCTAAATCGAAATTGCAAGGCGTTATCTTCATAAATTCTTTCTTGTACAGATATTCACCAAACATCAAAGAGATTAAAGTTATCAAACACAGGAAAGTGAGGAGAGCAAGACTGTACTATTTGCGAGACAAGCTTCCCAGGCTCTCCACTTTCAAATGATAGACCACTCTTTGTAGAAATCTTAGATTTGTATTTTCCGGGAATTCTACTTTACTATAAAGTTAAAACTATATTTACTACTTTTTTTGATTGGTTAGACTTGTGCTGATTCCTTACCGCGGTTTCATTGAAGTGTTCTTAAATTTGGATGATTATATCTTGTTCGATTGTCATCAAAATTTACATTGATTCAGCTATTGTGCATATTAAGTGGATTATACTGGTTTTTTTTTTTTTTCCCTACACTAAAATGATATGGCCATTCGACCCTAACCTCGAAGATATAGCTCCCCAATCATCCAATAATCTCATTTTTTATTTTTAATTTTGTGTCACCTAGTGGTTTATTCCGTTCCAAGGAACATTTAAATTTAGAGGTACTGAAGAAAGCTAAGAAGATTAAAGCAATAGATGTATTTTGACATGTAAAACTGTCACTTGTGCTGATATTTTCCATTGCTACCCTGATTTTTGTTGGTAATGATCTTTACGGACGAAAATTATCCGTCGGTCTGTTAATCCATTTATGAAAACAACGAAATGAGAATCCACAAGTGAAATCCTTGCTTCGTTAAATTTAATGTAATGTTCTTCTACTTATTGATTTACAGTGGGCACTTGCATGTCACATTTTGTAATATTAGGTTTAACAGGCCAAACTTCGAAGATCTTTTCTTCACTTAATAGCATTTTGTTCAAATTTTTGTAGTCGATCATAGGACTATGGTTTCATGCACTAGAACA
>CAIGRQ010102067.1:0-11895 GCA_903798375.1 Fraxinus sp. D2006-0159 | reverse complement strand
TCATTTTCAACCACACATTCTTCTATAAAATAATATTTTCTATCACATCAATAACTTTTCCTTCTTTTTCAACCACATATTTCCCATCACATCAACCAAAAAAATGCATTCTTCAAAAATAATGTGCACCAAACAGGCTTTAAATATGTAATCTCCTTCTTCGCAAAGGCTTGTATAAATAGATAAATTGTCATGCCGTAGATGTAATTAAAAATCTATACTTTGTTAGTGTGACAATACATAAAATTTGACATGCATATAACGAGACAGATATTTTGTAATGTATCATTCAAAGTGGAGTGTTATAATAATATAATTATTAGTAAGTGACAATTATACTCTCACAACCCTAGTTTTTATTATTATTGTCGAATGCCCAGTTAAATGAAGTTTAGACAAACAATACGTCTTAAATATTTTTCAGGATGGCAACGGGCAAGGGACACGGAGGCCCTCACCATCCCCGTTTGTCGGGGATATTTGAGAAGGGATGTGGGAGTAGGGTTGGAATAAAAAACAAAATCCTCACTTACTCTTCAGTTTAATAAGTTTATTTTTAGCTCATATTTGTGACCCATTATTTTACATTCCACTGGATTATTTTTTCTACAGCACTTATTTTCAACCACATATTTTTAATTAAAATATTATTACACGTAAATCAAAAGTATTTCCTTCATTTTTAACTACACGTTCTCATCAATCTACTATTCCATAATACATTTTTCAAAATTAAAGGGGCTCAAACACACCCTTAGTATTAGTTTTCAATTTTTAAATACAATGTAATTGAAACTATAAAAATAAAATAAAAAAATCCAGGGCGAGTTCGGGGAATATGAGACAATGACCATATTTTTCGTCTCCATATCATTTACTAGTCAAGAGAATGATAATACACGACATGTTGAGAGCGGAAAATTTTGCCATCGTTAAATATTTTGTTTTGAGTAGTTGGATTACAGTCAAGATAACATATCCATTAGAAAGGTCTTGAAAATATGAATAGATATAATTGGTTCTGAATTTCTTCAATCAAGTAAAAGAAAAAAAAAACTTCTCCATTATCATTTTGACGTCTCTTCTTTATGTAAACCATTATATACAAGTAACATTATTAAAAAAAATTATAGAAAGAGACAAGAGAGAGAAAGAGGGCAGCACTTGTCTTGAATTAGTGAGAGTATGAGAGAGCATTCCACTCTTTCTCTCAATTATTAAAGGCAGGTTTGAACCTGCCTAGAATTCGAGGCAGGATCAAACCAGCATTGAAAGAGGAAGCTCCAATCTCTCTATAGTTTTTCAAAAAAATTAAATTTTAAATTTTCACGGGCATGCGGCTAAATGTCTACACATGCTCAAGAATTGATTTAGCCCGACGGCACAGACGGAACCTCGCATGAGCCGGTTCTTGTGCCGAGCTTTTTTGGGTGGATCGAGTGTTCGGTAGGTGAACTATTGTACGTTTAATTAATTTTTTTTTTATTATACATTCTTTAAATAAAGTAATTTTATAAATAAATTCAATTTTTTTTTTCTTATTTTTCAATCTTAATTTTTTAAGAAAATACGTTTTTGACAAAATTTATTCTCGAATCATTCAAACATGACTAAATTTGAATAGTTTCAGAAATGGGCTCGAGCAAAATGGAGCCAAAAAGGAGAGTATCTCCAATGGAGATGCAAACGAATTAATTATAGACCATATGTACAAGACAGAGGATATAGAAAAATATGAAAATAATTATAAAACAAATTAGAGGATGTCATGGATGATGGGCTAGACATCCACCACAGCCTTACTTTTAATTGTAAGCATTTTAGACAATGCTGCACACTTTTGGTACAATTCACATTTCCATTGAGCAAGTTTTTTATATACTCGTGACTCTTCATTTTTGCCTTTTTCAAAAAATATTAATTGATTTCTCATAATCTTATATTTAGGACGTGTTCAGTAGAGCAATTGGTTTGATCCTTTAAAATAGAAAGTCCTTTTAAACTTATTATTAAGTATTGAATCTCTAAAATAAACTGTATCTTGTATTTAAATTTTCTATTGGAGATGTTATTAGCGCTTAACTCATTCACTATTATTAATTTACAATTAGCCTTTGGGCTCCATTAAAATCAAGTTTTGGGTGAAAATATATTTTGGAATGGTGATTTTTTGAAAAATATGTTGTTAAAAAAGAATGAAAGATTTTAGATTTACGTGTAATATTTTTTTATTGCAGAACGTTTTATTGAAAACAAGAAAGAGAAAATGTATTTAAAATAAAATGGAGTCCAGACAAAGCTTAATACATTTAATAAATTACTTATTTCAATACTCAACTACTTAGCCCTTGTTTGATACCCTTTTTTTTTTCCAAAATACAATTTTCTATCTATTCTTTTTAACTACACATTCTTTAATAAAATAATATTACAAGTAAATTCAAAAAAATCCTTATTTTCTAATCACACATTTTCAATCATTCAACTTTTTCAAAATGCATTCTTATTGTAAAAAATGGAAAACAAACATGCACTTAAATTATTTAAATTGTATTTGAATTGATTTTTTTATGTACATACAAAAAAGATGTAAAAAATGAGGATGATCAATAAGGTCCCATTTGACATTACTTTTGCATTCTTTTGAATATGATAAACTCCACTTAATTTCTCAAAAACCATGCCAAACGACCCCTAATGTTTAACGCCACACATTCCCCGCCTAATTTTCATCGTTCACTGACACATATTTGGCACCTATTTATAGTTTGGATAAAATTCAGTTTTTGATATATTTTGATAAAAAAAAATGATGAAATGTACGTTGAAAAAAAAGATCGTGGGTTCCATAATATGTGGGGTTGAAAATGAGCTTTAGAAAACGTAACTTTTAAACAAATTAGACAAACAACTGAACACAAGGGTTTATTGACAACATGGCGACTCAACATGTGAAATGAGACGTCTTATCTTGCTTCAAATTTTCCCGCCTAGTCCCCCTCTCGATCGTCGTGGCAGCGGGGCGGGAATAGTCTCCATCTCCATTTACTGCTCCCAATTGCATTTTTTATTATCTTTTTTAGAGTGATATGGGAATTGAGCTTGAACAATAGAAAAACTAGGCTAGAGGATTTCTAAATAATTTTGAACTTTTTAAAAAAGTAGATAGTCGTGCCGTCATCATCCCAAGAAGCAAAGTTCTGACCTGAGAGCCCGCCACTAATACCATGTAGCATTATTCTATAATAGGTGAATGAGAAACTCTATAAAAAAAACTCCACTCGCAGTAGGGGTGGGCAAAAGAATCGACCAAACTGAATTGAGTCAGGTTGGTTTGGATCAGTTTGTTTCGATTAATTTTAACCATTAAAAAGTCGGATATGGATTGATTGTGATTTAAGCAACCAACAACACGTCAGTTAATCGACCCAACATGCAAATAAACTTTTTTTTTCATTTAAAATTTGTGTTTTTAAACTTTAAAAATAAAATAATAAAAACATAAATATAATTCTTTTTAAAATAATTTATTTACCGTCTTATGATTTTTTTAATCGAAACTCCAAAATCCGAAAGAAAAGAAAGCATGAAGAATAATTGTTTATTGTAAACTCCTAATTAGACTATAGCCTTCTTTTTTATTTTAATGTAATTGCTTATTGGTAACTACCGGATATATATACTTATGTTAGAAAATTTGATCATTTATCATTTACATTATGCACTTTTTTGGTTCTTTTATTTCAAATATATATATATATATATATATATATATATTTCTTTTTTTTAATTTTTATCCATACATTTCTCAATAAAATAATGTTATATGCAAATTCAAAAAATTTCTTTATTTTTAATCACACATTCTCCATCCAATTATCATTCCAAAATGTATACTTTGCACAAAATGGGGGTCAAGCATGATATATATTATTAATACGTACTACGCAAGCAAAAAAAATATAACCAAAAATAGGTGGTAACGTTTTTTAACCCCGGCAAATGTTCAAGCTCACTGATCAAACCAAATCGATTTAGTTTGCTTTGGTTCGATTTCGAAAGTTAGATTGAATTGATTTGAATTAAAATTTAGCCGTTGTTTGGGCTTTATTATTACATATTTTAATGAGGAGAATAATTTTTTTTTAATTGTGTGGTTGAAAAAGAAGATTTTATTTTTTAATGTTTACGTGTAATATTATTTTATTGAAAAATGTGCGATTGATAATAAGAGAAAGAGAAATGAATTTTAGGGATTGTTAGAGCCCTTTTTCTTTACAATAGTATTATAAAGGAGAATGTGTGGTTAAAAAATAAAAAAAAGTTTTTGATTTGCGTATAATATAATTTTTATTAAAAAAATTTGTACAATATTAAAAAGAGGCAAGTTCTGTTACTATTCCTAAGACATCACTTTTGTCGTCATGTTGATGTAATAGGAAACGTCGTTGTTCCACTTACACGCAATTACCATCCCGCCGTTTATTTAATTTCCCATGCAACAATCTCTACCTTCTCATTTCTAGATCCATTGCAAACTCTAGCAAGAAAATCCAAAGATTTAATCGTGCAACAATGTCGACAAGAAAAGATTATTGCTGAGTATGTGAGTTTTTCTTCATTTGCTTTATGGGGTATAGGATTCTCCGTCTGCCTTCATCAGTCTTCTGACACATTTTTTTGTAAGAATGTGTGCTTTACTTGGTTATCTGTTTTTGTTTCTGATTCTCTTTGCCGTTTCTTAGTATTTATGTTTTTCAATTTTTGGTAATTTATCAAAGAAATATTTGCTTAAGTTTCAGCGAGTTTTAGGTAGTACTAGAATTATAATCATAGTTCAAGCTTAAATTCCAACAAGTTTTAGGTGGTGCGTTTGCTCGAATGAATAATCAAATTAATGATAAGTTTCAAGGAATTGTTGGGAATTCTATGAATTTGAGTGGGAATGGACTAAAAGAAAAAAGAAAAAAAACGATGTGTCTCCGTACCACACGGAGATACGGTCGTGTCTCCTTGTTCCACTTTATTTAAAAAAAATGAAATCCAGTGTCTCTCCGTACATCACGGAGAGCCACTTCATGCGCGTACGGATACGTCTCTGTGCCTCCTTTTTTTTCCTCCTCTTTGATTCAACTAGCCAATCACATATTATCCTTGAATAACATTTTTAAACTAATTTNACGTCTCTGTGCCTCCTTTTTTTTCCTCCTCTTTGATTCAACTAGCCAATCACATATTATCCTTGAATAACATTTTTAAACTAATTTTCAACACGTTACGTTTCTGAATTTTCTCTAACTAATACCTGTAGTTATTTTTGTTTATATTTTAGAATTTCCCCACCACGATATGGCGTATATCAAGTAATATTGAAATTCGACCTGTGGTAAGTTTTTTTTTTACATTGTTTTTATTTCATGGTCTTTTTTCTTATTGTCAATTTCAGTTATATTAATAACAATTATTCTTGTAGCTAAAAATTAAATTATATTAATAACAATTATTCTTGTAACTAAAAATTAAATGTAGATGCTTATCTGTTTTCTTTGTAGTAGAAATATTATGTCAAACAGAAATCTTTGATTCAATAGCCAATCCCATATTATCCTTGAATAACATTTTGAAACTAATTTCCACCACGTTAGGTTTTTGAATTTTCTCTAACTAATACCTTTAGTTATTTTTGTTTATAATTTAAAATTTGCCGGCCACGCTGCGTATATCGTAATTGCTTATGGTTTGGATTTTTTTTGGGAGTTAAGAAGATTGCAAATATCAAGCAATATTGGAATTTGAGCCGTGGCAACTTCTTTTATTACGTTTTTTTTTTCACTGTCTTTTTTCTTATTGTAAATTTCAGTTATATTAATAACAATTATTCTTGTAGTAAAAAAATAAACGTAGTTGCTTATCTATTTTTTTGTAGTCGAAATATTATGTCAAATAAAAGTGATCTACCAAACCGTTTCATTCAAGTAATAACACCTTCATTGGGTCATCATCTTCGTTTGGTACGTCTTAAAATGATGCTATTTGTTAACATTTATTCATTATTAATGAAATTTTATATAAAGTAAACAATATTTTATGAGACTTTTTTTCTCTTACAGTCGCTTCCTAGATCTTTTGTTTCTCGCTCAAGACGTGACCTTAGCAATACAATACCTTTCATCGGTTATGATAGAATTATTAGCAAATTACAATTGGAAAGGGTTAATGATAACATGTATCTTGCTGTTGGATGACCACAATTCTTTGACCACCATAATTTACAAAATTGTTATGTTATCATCTTTGAATACAACTATAATTCTACTTTCGATGCTTCGATATTTGAGAATTCTGACGTAAAAGTGACTTATGAGTCTGATACATATGAGGTTAAGATGTCACCTAATGGCAATCCCATTTTTCGAGTAACATTACATGTTGATCGAGATGGTCATCGAAAAATTGTAAGCTCATCTTTAAGTTAAGTCTTTTGTAAACTGTGTCATTCTTATTATAAACCATTTTTCATATTCATTGCTCTAACCTAATTCTAAATTTTGCTATTTATAGATTTGTGAATTTATTTTGTAGTATGTACTTGGGGTTTTCGCTTGATTGTATCTACCAAAATTTGTCAAGAATGTACAAATCAATGATCGTTTACATCACGATTGGTCACTACGAACAAATCTAAGAACAAATCAACAAATGGTGAGGTACGATGTTTCACCATATGTTGGACATGCTACGTTTGTGATGAGAACCACGTAGCAATGAACACTACGCAACCCCGCAACGATATTGACATGGAACCCAAGAACGCCAAAGAGTCAGGGTTTTGGATTTAATCCAAAAACAATGAACCAAGCAACCAATAAAAATGAATTTATCGACCTCTTGTTCACACGATAATTGAATCTCACCCAGATTTTTGAACGCCACAAGATTGTTAAATCTTGATAAGTTCGGTGAACGCCACAAAAGACTATTCATCTTTAATAAGTTTGATAAATTTCTTCCATCACAAAACAAAGAGAGAAAGCGAAATGCCTTTCATTAATTCACAATAAAAATCTGTCTTTACAATGCAATGGAAATTGCTATTTATACTAATACTAGAAAACCTAGAAAAATCGAAAATAATGTACAAATTATGGTAAAATATCAATAAGATTGGAATTATAATGCAACTAGGATTCTCGTGCGGAAAGGGAAAATTCGCCCATTTATGTGGCCTTTATTAGCTCCTCGAAGACTCGAACCCGACTTAGGACTTTCTCCAACAATCACCAAAGCCTTGATAGATTGTGGCGCGATTATGGCGCAACCCGGATCATATCATACTCTTTCTCTTCAAAAGGATTCGTCCCCGACATCTCCCCTAGGATGCGAACCCGCCTTTTCCGTATGAACACCCAATAGCCAGCACTTAGATCAAAGTGTGCTCATCCCAATAGCTTTCTTTTGCAAGTTTTTGATGTTCCCAAAATAATCACCGTTAGTATGTCACAGTACTTCCTCCATGTCTTACTCGGCCTTGGTGTTTGTAACAATGGCACTGCAAATGGACTCATCTCTCCCATCACTTCACCTTGATAATTCAACCCACTGCATATAAGTTACTTCCAATGCCTTTGAAACTCCTTCGTCACCTCGAGAATCACAAAGTCAACCGTTGGTATTAGAGAGATATCCAAGCTGAGGTATGCCATGTTAATTTAATCCACAAGTTGATGCTCAATGCCTGGATTAGGTGGTATCCCAATAAGCTTGCTTTCTGGACACCAATATGTTCAGAAACCTGTAAGACTGAAACCGACATACTAGAGAGAGAGAATTATTAGTTCTCACTTAAGCCCTCTTAACTTCAATTTCATTTTCTTGCAAGCCCCACTTCTAACTTTTCTCCCCACTCTCCCTTTTGTGGCTCTTCTTCATCTTTTGTTTGCTCTTCACTCTTAATTTCACTTTCTATTTCTTTTCTATCCTGTTACGCTTCTCCTTTTTCATCACACTTAGCCACCTCACTATTTTCTCTCTTTTCTCTCACTTGTTCCTTGATATGATCGTTTTAAGAATTAATCATGTCGCAAATCTTCGAAAATTCTAGTTTATAATCAAAACTAGTTGGTTTACTGGGAATATTACTAGCATGCTTTTCAATAGGTATTTTACCCCTCATTGACTTCTTAACTCCATCACACCTTCTAGGATCCTCTTGAAACCTTCTTTCACGCCTAGTCTTCCTATAACCAAAATAGTGACTAGGTGCATATCTTTTCCTCATAATAGCTCTCAACTCATCCCAAGTTCTAATAGGTCTCTCATAATTCCTTCGCCTAGAAGTTGTCAACTGATCTCACCAAATTATAACAGCTAACTTCACCTTTCTCTCCTCAGAGTACCCATGAGAATCAAATATAAACTCCACTTTTTCTTCCTACGCCAAGTATGCCTCTGGACCACTCCTTCATTTGAATGAAGGAAATATTGTTTTTCTATTGCACATTTTTTGACCAACACCTTCTCCACCAAGATTTCTACCATGTCTTCTTACATTGAATGCTTCTTCATGTTGCCCCCCGATGAAGATTAGCAACCTTTGTGTCCAGCATGTCTAGTTTGTCGTTCACATCCCCGAGCATCCTTTCAAACCGCTGTAACACCTCATTCGACATACTAAATTCTGTAATATTTCTGCCTCACCAAGGTTCACTCGTGTATTACTCAAGTTTGGCTTTTATCATCTATTGATCTCACTACTCGACCTTTTTCCACTCAATGCTTCCAATAAAAAATTTCAAGAACAATTTGAACTCAATCCCGAATAAGCCTCGTGAAAATCAATACGATGAGAGTGAGATTTGTGAATAGATAGACTCAAAGAATTTTGGATTAAACTTAGAATGAGAACTATGAAAATTCAAGAAAGTGGTTCTTGCATTTGGAATAGATTGGAACATAAATAGATTTTAATGTAGATTTGATAAGAATTTTTTTGAACTCTAAATTCAACTAGAAACAGACAAAAGATACAGAAGTTGATTTGAATGCTGATTAGCCAAAAAAATGATTTTTTTAAAAATTTATTTTGGATCAAAGACAAAAAAAAAATAAAAAATAAAAAAATGAAGAACACAAAGATCTAGATAGAAAAAGGAAAAAAAAACTCAAAGAAAATAAAATGATATAACCTTGATTTTGGAGCCTAAACTCTAATACCAAACTGATGAGAATCACGTAGCAATGAACACTAAGCAACCCTGCAACGATATTGACACGGACCCAAGAACGACAAAGAGTCGAGATTTTGGATTTAATCCAAAAACAACGAACCGAATAACCAATAAAAATGAATTTATTGACCACTTGATAACACGATAATTAAATCTCACCCAGATTTTTGAACGCCACAGGATTGTTTGATCTTGATAAGTTTGGTGAACGCCACAAAGATTACTGGTCTTTGATAAATTTGTTCCATCAAGAAACAAATAGAGAAAGCGAAACACCTTACATTAATTCATAATAAAAAATTGTCTTTACAATGTAATGGAAATTGCTATTTATACTAATACTAGAAAACCTAGAAAAATCAAAAATAATGTTCAAATTATAGTAAAATATTAATAAGATTGGAATTATAAGGCAACTAGGATTCTCGTGTGGAAAAGGAAAACTTGCCCATTTATGTGACCTTTATTAGCTCTTCGAAGACTCAAACCCGATTTAGGAGTTTCTCCAATAATCACCAAAGTCTTGATAAATTGTGGCACAACCCGGATCATATCGGTTAGAGAGAAACAATTTCATTTGAAATAGGTGACACGTGTGTATTTGAACTCGTGAACGATGAAATCTCAATGTTCATGGTGTACAAAGTGTGACGCACCGATGGAAGTTGGACCCTTACAAGAACTGCACATTTTCCCTTTTTATGTTTCGTATTTACTTATTATCGAACATTAATTTTGTCTTCTTATGTACGAAAAGTACATAACTAAATCCATTAAAATTTGGATTTATAATTTGCATGTGCTATATTTAATTCATACTTGTACTGAATTGGTACATTTTACTTTCTCCGAGTATAGTAGTTAGAGAACTTTGACTTTAATACTTTTAATTAATCTATATAATGAAATTCTACATTTGGATTTCATTGAATGCTATATCGTCGTCATTCGGAGACTAGTATCCTTCTATCTAAAATTATTCCAAGTAAGTTAACAGTTTTAAGACTTTGTGTAGCTATTCTTCTATCGTTTTCTATTTCATTCTTACACTTCTATATACTTAATCAAACTACACATTTATCTGCAGGTTCATCTAAAGAGTCAAATATTAATAATTATGTTTGAGATTCTTCCAAAACATTTATTAATAAATTTAGAAAGAAGTTTCCTAAAAATCTGCCATAATTTAAAAGAGCACTTAAATGTTTTCACAAAAAACTTCTCTTTTGTTTGTGGCTACAAAATCCGTAACTCAAACGAATGACGACTTTTCTATCAACGTATTCGATTGTTGTTTTAAATTATGTCATGCTTTTGGAAGACTTCTTTCTAAACTTGGTTATAGTTATTCCAACAACATTTCAAATTAAGAGGTGGTTTTTAACACGTTTTTCTTTAACTATTTTTCTTTGTATTTCTATTTGGTACACCTGGTTCAATAATGTTCTCTTTAATTTCAATTCTTTGTCATCTGTATCTTTATTTACTTAAATGTATAAATAATTATTCTCACCGTCTGTTATTCATAATTTTAGCTTCTAATTTTCTCTAGGTTTGAATTAAGCATGTTATATTATAGGTATGTTCCAAAAGTTTTAGAACAGATTGTGTGTGACAAAATTCGGTAGTCTTGAAAAATATTGTGCATAAAAAGAAAATCAAAGACGCATTTCTTCTTTCGAATGGTGTGTCGTTTATGATGTAGCTCACCGAATATAAAAGTTTGCTCGAGAATATTATAACTAATATATACGCATCTTCAAATAGATGATCATCATAGTGATATTTCTTATAAAATTATAACGGTTATCGTGCAATGCGCGATCCACACGAGTATAAGGGTATGTTTGATTGCAAATGTGGAAAATTGGTGGAAAGAAAATGAATTATAGGGAATTGAATTGCCTAAAAATTGTTTTGTTGAAAATTATAATTAATTGTGTTTGATTGGTATAATTTTTCATCTGAAAAATGTTGAAAATGTGGTGTCCGTTTGACTTGACTTTATTATTTATAAAAATTATCCATGAAAGTGATAATTTTTCTACTATTGGATCTAGAATTTGTTTCAATTGTCAAAAAATTTTACCATACTGAATACCATTCGTTTGGTTTTGTTTTGCATGAAAATTGTCAATAAAAGTGATAATTTTTTTTACCATTGTATCTAGAATTTTTTTTCATTTACAAAGAAAAAAAGAACCTGAAAAATCAAAACCAATCAATTTTTTTTACCACTGGGTCTAGAATTTTTTTCAATTCCCAAAAAATAAATTAAAAAAATAAAAACAATTACTATACCGAATACCATTCGTTTGACTTTGTTTTGCATGAAAATTGTCCATTAGAGGAAAAACAATTTCCAGTTGTTGATAGAATTTCTTCCAATTGCCCAAAAAAGGATGGAAAACCATTTGGTAGGAAAACAAATTCAAGGAAATCAAGGAAAAAGGGTCGCGTGGGGGTTGGGTGGAAAATCAATTTTAGGGAAAAAACTGGCTATCAAACATCAAAAAGTTGGAACTTAGAAAATAAATTCCAAGTTCCATAAAAATTAGGGTCCGTTTGATTGCTAGGGTGGAAATAAAATGAATTTCACGAAAAATAATTGTTTAAAACTTGTTTTTTAGGAAATTGTTAATTAAGTGTGTTTGACTGGTATAATTTT